>CM034537.1:36763926-36951426 GCA_020002185.1 Paraescarpia echinospica
CAAAAATGAATTATTTCATAGCATGAGGTGTGTACCTCTTCTACCACTCCCCATTTCATTTTTGGTTTCATCTGAATAACTAATTTCAGTAGATGTCCGAGACAATATTTAGAAGTACAATCACATAATCTTTTGTGCACAATAACTAGATGTGTAACCGTATACGTACAGTCAGCGTCATCAGCCATCATCACATGCTCTGAACACAAAAAGAAATGTGCTTAATACAAATAAATAAAAATGGCTGCCTAAGTCTCGTTTTCGGCGTACGCATGCTCATTGCGGCACCTTTATAATGTATACCATCGCATCGCGCATCGCATCGCGCATCGCATCGCGCATCGCATCGCGCATCGCATCGCGCATCGCATCGCGCATCGCATCGCGTATCGCATCGCGCATCGCATCGCGCATCGCATCGCGCATCGCATCGCGCATCGCATCGCGCATCGCATCGCGCATCGCGCATCGCATCGCGCATCGCATCGCGCATCGCGCATCGCATCGCGTATCGCATCGCGCATCGCGTATCGCATCGCGCATCGCATCGCGCATCGCATCGCGCATCGCGTATCGCATCGCGCATCGCATCGCGTATCGCATCGCGCATCGCGTATCGCATCGCGCATCGCATCGCGCATCGCGCATCGCATCGCGCATCGCATCGCCCATCGCATCGCGCATCGTCCATCGCATCGCGCATCGCATCGCGCATCGTCCATCGCATCGCGCATCGCATCGCGCATCGCATCGCGCATCGCATCGCGCATCGTCCATCGCATCGCCCATCGCATCGCGCATCGCTCATCGCATCACCCATCGCATCACGCATCGCGTCATCGCCCCATGGCGCTGCAGATTGCCACACAAAAACGCGATGGCCCTTCTCGGCCATCATACAAAATACATGTAAACCACACACACGCACGCACACACTCACTAGCATAGCATAAATGTACGTATGTACGTACGTACGTATGTACGTATGTACTTATGTACGTATGTACTTATGTACGTATGTACGCATGTATGCATGTACGTATGTATGTATGTATGTATGTATGTACGTATGTACGTATGCACGCATGCACACATGCACGCATGCACGAATGCACGCATTCATGCATGTAAGTATGTACGTACGTACGTACGTACGTACGTACGTACGTACGCATGTAAGTATGTACGTATGTACTTATGTACGTATGTACGCATGTATGCATGTACGTACGTACGTATGTATGTATGTATGTATGTATGTACGTACGTATGTACGTATGTACGCATGCACGCATGCACGAATGCACGCATACACGCACGTACGGATGTACGTATGTATGTATGTATGTATGTATGTATGTACGTATGTATGTATGAACAAATAAAGAGTGATGGAATCGTACCACTTAATTGGTGAGATGCGCATGTTACAGCCGTGCCACGGTGCATCAGGATGGACCGGGGAACTGAGAACGTCTTCATGGAGGACATACAACGAGCCTTCAGATAGGACCACTTGGATGGCATGGCGCGTGACAGCAGTGTGGTGTATGGGAGTTCCCATAGAAACCAGGTGTATACACCTAAATAATATATATCTATATCTATCTATCTGTCTGTCTGTCTGTATGTCTGTCCGTCTGTCCGTCTGTCCGTCTGTCCGTCTGTCCGTCTGTCCGTCTGTCCGTCTGTCCGTCTGTCCGTCTGTCCGTCTGTCTGTATGTCCGTCTGCCTGCCTGCCTGCCTGCCTGCCTGCCTGCCTGCCTGCCTGCCTGCCTGCCTACCTACATACCTACCTATGTATATATATATATATTCATATGTATATATATATATATATAAGGTAATTAGTATTAATATGCATACATTTGATACGGTACATACACACATGTAAAATTTTAATTATATATATATATATATATATAACATAATTTTTTACATGGGTATGTACCGTATCAAATGTATGCATATTAATACTAATTACCTTCACACGTTTGAATTTTCGATTAGTTGTTTCATCATTACAGTAAGAACATGATGTATATTTTAAATGCCTTTTTCAGAGAATTGAACGTTGGTGGCTGTCGCTTCGACGCAGTGGGATGGACTGGGGGATAAATCTGATGAAAGACTTCGAGTCTCAAGGAATCATTTCAACGGACGATGATATTAAGATGTAAGCAGTATTTTGTACACTTCTGAAACAGCGTGAGTCTTTGTGCAAACGAACGGGGTAACTAACATAAGCAATTCAAAGCAAGGACCCAGAAAGACTAACTTACATAATTGTTTACGCAGTGTTATGTACAGCATGTATTACATACAACAGTTTTTTTTAAACAAGACATGCACAATATCGGTAGGCCTGATTTAATTCTACAATACAATTCAAGCAGCTTCGTTCATGTTAGGGAGTGCTTGCGATTTTGCTTCACCCAGCTGATTCAAGTCGACCTCGACCAGATTGCTGGAGAGTGGAATCAGCACCATCTCAGCGTAAGACGCACAAGCGACACGGTCGTCCGAGGAAAACGAGACCTGCTGTATTTCTTGCCAGAGATTTATGGTAACGTAGCATTTAAATTGATGTACATTAATGCTATGCAATTTGCACACATACGCATAAGGCATTTTAAGTTTACCGTGCATATTTGACGTACATATTTAATAATGGTATTCATCCCAAAGATCCCTAGCGGAGTGATAGGAACCTTTTCCTAAGTCACAACAGTTATATTAAGCAAACCAATGTATGTACCTCATTACAGTATGTAAAATAAATTGAATATTGTCTTTCTCTCTCTCTCTCTCTCTCTCTCTCTCTCTCTCTCTCTCACACACACACCACACACCACACACCACACTCCACACACCACACACCGCACTCCACACACACATGAACATCTCCAGACAAGCTGTGTGTAGTTTTAAACAAGGCTATTATTTTTTAGGCATCATCGACTTAAGCAATGTGTTTATATACAAACGTTGATATTATTACGTTTACATTGTTGTGTTCCCTACGTTTGATTGAAACGTTTATTCTGTTGCACAATGCACGTTATAAACATTTACTAAGTTGTTCATAACGCTGCAGGTACAGTCGACTACAAAGTCGAAGTCGATCAGGAAGACATCAGAAACGTGAAGAGGATGTGAAGGAAACCCCGTGATTCAGGCTGTCGTGTTGACACTGAACAAGTCTTCCAGGGGCTGCTGGATCAACATGGACGAAACAAGCCGCAAGTCGTCCAGGAAGCGATCGAGCTGTACCGATGGCTTGTACCACGTGTCACCGCCTAAGCGCAATAGATGTCATAAGTGGCGAACTTGAACTAGAGGACATGAAGTAACGCTACTACTACGCTACTCTCAGTCCTATTTTGCATGTTTTAATAACATAGACTATATTCACTTTATTTTACATACTGTAATGATGTACATACATCGGTTTGCTTAATGGTACTGTTGTGATTCAGAAAAAGGTTCTTATCACTCCGCTAGGGATCTTTGGGATGAATACAATTATTAAATATGTATGTCAAATATGCACGGTAAACTTAAAATGCCGTATACGCATGTGTGCAAATTGCATAGCATTAATGTACATTAATTTTAATGCTACGTTACCATAAATCTCTGGCAAGAAATACAGCAGGTCTCGTTTTCCTCGGATGACCGTATCGCTTGTGCGTCTTACGCCTTCGTTCGTTTTTGATAAGTGCCAACTATACTCTGTGTTAATGATTTCTCCTAAAACGTGCGGTGCAAACAAATTTACCGAATATGCACAAAGAAGCACGGTGTTTCAGAAGTGTGTACAACATATTACTTATTGTATGTTAATATAATCGTCGATTGAAATGATTCCTTGAGACTCGTAGTATTTCATCGTTCAGTTTTCTAAGAAATATACTTCTGATATACATCATGTTTTCACTGTAATTGTAATTTCACTGTAATTTTTGTATATATATATATATATACATATAAATATATATATATATATGTATATATATATATATATATAAAATTGACGTGTGATATAATGTGTTTACGAAAGCAAAACGTGTGATGCTAATTACTATGACCATGCATACCGCTGATACCGTACATACTTACGTGATAATGTAATTTCTCCGTACTTACAATGAATAAATAATGTAAACCAATACTCATTCAATATTTTTATTGTTGAGGTGTATACTCTTGGTTTCTATGGGAACTTCCATAGACAACAACAACATGTCTTACGACATATCATCAAGGTGATCCCATCTGAACGATTGTCCTCCAAAAACACATTCGCCTCTCCTCGTCCCGTTCTGATACACCTTAACAGCTATGTTACACGGCTGTAACACAACTGAATTTGTTAGACTAGAGAGCAATGTCGTTTTTTATATGATTCAGCACAAACGTGTATATCAAAATTACAATTTACACCTGGAAGTGCCGATGCACTAAAGTGGGGGTTAAGTAGCACTTTCGGTTAATTGTATCTCTTGTCTGGCAAGTGGATTACACGATGTGTCAAAGTCGGTGCGTCTGTGAAGACGATAATCCCTGGATCAGAAGCTATAATTAGAACAGCACCACCTCCCAAAATTGCAGCAATGGATTAGAATGATGCTACTTATTTACATCATCTGGTCGTAGTTGCGCCTGTGGTTAATTGTGTCTTTGATATGACTAGTCGACACAATTGTTTCTGAACAAGCATAAGCATGAGTCAACTAAGATGGGCAGGGCTTATAGAGAAAATGGGAGAAGAACGGATGGCAAAGAGAGCAGATGCACAGAGACTGGAAGGGAAAAGGAGGCGAGGAAGAACTAGACTGCGATGAGAAGACTATGGAAAAAGAGATTTTGAAGGATTTGGAGAAGGGTGGAAAACGAGAGCGAACGATCTGGTGGAGAGAGCTGTGCAGGATCAGCGAGAGAAATTTAAAACAAATCAGACATCGAGCATCGGAATCGAGGCCAGTTTCACCCCCTGACTGACAGGGATATATGAGGAGTTCAAATTCATGCTTGTGGAGAGCCTCAATGTAGATATTTTGGGGGTGCAAATCGAGGTTTTTGAAGAGCCTGAAGATGGAGTTATTTCGGCGAGCCTAAATGGGTGTGCAAATTGTGATGTTGGAGAGCCTTAATGTGGCTGTTTTGGCCAGCCTCAAGAGGGGGCGTGCAAATCGAGGTTTTGGAGAGCCTCAACCCACCAAATATCCACCATGTTCCGACAGCAGTGTTTTGGGTTTGGCTTTGTTGTTTGGGCTTGTACAAATTCGTGACCTTAGGCAACAATGGATGCCTTTTATGTTCAACGCATGTGTCCATGGTTGATGACTTTGAGTGTGCGTATACGATTACACATCTAGTTATTGTGCACAAAAGATTATGTGATTGTACTTCTAAATATTATGATAGAAGCCTAATGCGATTGAGTTTAGACTAAGATAAATGGGGGCATGCGGGCAATCACTTTACAGAATGTAATCTAGGTTCTCTCACCAAAACCGGAGACCAAAAATGAATTACTTCATAGCATGAGGTGTGTACCTCTTCTACCACTCCCCATTTCATTTTTGGTTTCATCTGAATATCCTTGATCGAAAATATAAACGATAATTTATGTACCTCCACACATGAAAAACAGGGATGTTGAACGCATTTTTCAGTTGAACATTAACCGTGGGCTTTGAAGTATACATTTCTGGAATATTTATTCATTAATGACATGATATATTTTCATAGGTGTACATGTCATGTTCATTATGCCTTACATAAATATAACAATATATATATATATATATATATAACTATAATCAGTTAGACCCTACTAAACTTTAGTGTCTTTAGTTTATAATAAAATATCTAAATCGTAAACTAAAATAGTATTGTCTCTAATTATTTTACCAAACCTACATATAAAATGCACAAACGAGGTAGCGAATCGTTGTTCCTAGAGTGTAGTTTCATTTTTGCTAAGGGATCATCTCGGAACATCGATGTCCGATATCAAGCGAAATTATTTTTGTTGGGAGGACGGGGGTCTGAGGCAGTTTCACCTGGCGTCGGACATCGACCGACACTCTTAATTATACTGGTATCATCATATTAATATTTTAAAAATTCGTCTGAGGTGGGTGGGGGGGGGGGGCTGAGGCAAGATGAAAGTAATTTCGTCTGATATCGGACATCAACGTTCTGAGATGACCTCTAAGTGAATCGAATTGTAGACGCACCGCGCGCACCGTGCACCTCCTAGTAGACTTACTACAAGTTAACTTCCTGTCAATTTCGGCTGTTTATTACGTGGTCCAATAGCGCTGGTAGCCTGATTTGAGTGGGCCTATTTATTGACACCGCGTTATTCATACTTGTATTTCGGCGCAACGCTGCTTTTATGTGCTACTACGGAACCCAGATTAAGTAATTAAGAGATGATCGTCTCACGGAATATGTGTCAGTTTTTTTCAGACATGGAAATGTTGGGGACCGAGGAGTAAATCAAGAAGCATAAATTATGAAAAGTTTATATTTTAAGGCATAAATAATATATTTGCATTCTGAGCAGATATTATGTCATTAATTAATAAATGTAAACAAATAGGCTTCAAAACTGTTGGTTAATGTTAAACTGAGAAATACCTTAACCATCCCTGGTTCATCGTGTCTGCAGGTACACTAAATAGTGTTTATATTTGCGATCAGGGATATCCAGATGGAAACAATAATTATTTAACAAATAAAATGTTGAATAGGTACATATTTCATGTTATAAAGTAACCTATTTCAGTCCCTAGTCTAGTTTTTGCGAAGAGGCTGCCTGCCTGGCACCCGTTTTTGTTTGGCTAAATTAAATCCCAGTAGATGTCCGAGACAATATTTAGAAGTACAATCACATAATTTTTTGTGCACAATAACTAGACGTGTAACCGTATACGTACAGTCAGCGTCATCAGCCATCATCACATGCTCTGAACACAAAAAGAAATGTGCTTAATACAAATAAATAAAAATGGCTGCCTAAGTCTCGTTTTCGGCGTACGCATGCTCATTGCGGCACCTTTATAATGTATACCATCGCATCGCGCATCGCATCGCGCATCGCATCGCGCATCGCATCGCGCATCGCATCGCGTATCGTATCGCATCGCATCGCGTATAGCATCGCGCATCGCATCGCGCATCGCATCGCGCATCGTATCGCGCATCGCATCGCGTATCGCATCGCGCATCGCGCATCGCATCGCGCATCGCATCGCGCATCGCGCATCGCATCGCGTATCGCATCGCGCATCGCGTATCGCATCGCGCATCGCATCGCGCAGCGCATCGCATCGCGCATCGCGTATCGCGTCGCGCATCGCATCGCGTATCGCATCGCGCATCGCGCATCGCGCATCGCGTATCGCATCGCGCATCGCATCGCATCGCGCATCGCATCGCGCATCGCATCCCCCATCGTCCATCGCATCGCCCATCGCATCGCGCATCGCTCATCGCATCGCCCATCGCATCGCGCATCGCGTCATCGCCCTATGGCGCTGCAGGTTGCCACACAAAAACGCGATGGCCCTTCTCGGCCATCATAATTTTGCATATGTAAATGCCAATAAAGAACACGTTACCACTGATGTCCTCCACAAAGTCTATGAAATGATGGGCGACAACATAGGGATCTTTGTTGGTTCTGCCCACCTTGAGCCATAGTATTTTCCTGGAGAATCTGAATCAGCACATCTAGTTTAATTTCATGACACACTTGAACCGCATACATAAAACTATATATATATATATATATATATACACTGTATATATATATATATATATATATATATATATATATATAGTATTCACATATCTATCAGCCAATGTATTCGGCTGACCACTAGGTTACTATTCAAGTAGTGTTGTTTTGCATCTGACTTTACAAGTAGAATTAAAACTGACTCCAAAACACCCCAAAACTCTTTCATACACAGTAGGCCTATTGCGTATGGGTGGTTTGGTTGTCGCAAAGTACCTAAGAGGAAATAAATTGTCACTGTGGCGTCACCTACCGAGTGAAACATATTTTCATTACACATTTGATAACAGAAGAGGGCAGCGTGGTTAGTCATTACATAAACACATAATTAAATATACCAATAAAAAACAAACTGGCCTCACCCGCATATTGCTCCGTGTATTGCAAAACCAAACGGCTTTAGTTTATCGTACCCATCAATGTGAATGAGATAGTTTGGGCCTTTGCTATAATATTGCCTCCGGGAAAATCTGTTTACCCTTCGCTCGGATACCTTTTCTGGGTCCATTATTTGTAACAATGTCATTACCGTGTCCCTGTAAATGAAATAAACTATCAAAAAATAAATTCACACATATGTAGATGGAGCCTCACGTCACTTAGTTACAGTATGCCCTTCAGTAGCAGGTACACATCAAAATTAGTGCTGTCACGGTAGCGGCAAACTTTGCGCTCACATTTACGTCCGACTGACAACCAAGGTTTCAGCTCAGGTTTAGAACACGTGTTGCAACAGTAGGAAAAGACTTCGTATAATCCCAGGACAGTAGCCACATTAACTGAGAATATAAGTTATTATGCTAATAAGATTATATTACGATTTAAAATGTCCATGTTATTTACAATGAAAGATAACAATTAGATGAAAATAAAAACTGTCAAACGTTTTTTGCTGTGTACGTCTTATGCCACATTAGAATCTCCGCCAATAGTACCACACCTGTGGTCATAGTGGTCATGTAATTAAACTAAATGAAGGATAACATATGGAGTGTTATGTATAATACTGCTAATATTCTCTTAATAAAATTGTTGTTGCTAAACACTGGACACACCTTGGCACCATCAAACCGTGGAGGTTGCGTAGTCGTCCTGTCATGCTCCTGTAGCCCAAACAACGTCCACTTCCTTCCAACTAGTGCTGAAACAATTATTATGTGGAAAAGAGATTTACATAATGTATATATATATATATACACACACACACACACACACACACACACACACACACACACACACACACACACACACACACACACACACACACACACACACACACACACACACACACACACACACACACACATATATATATATAAACAAAAAAAAACACCCATTAAAGATACTTTACTTTCATAAGGTATACATTATACACAACAAAGCGCCTCTATTTAACTAGTTGTTAAGGTATTGATGCATATTGCATAAGCAGGTTAGCACATTCAACAAGACAACTATTCAACTGTGTACATTTATTGGTAGACGTGTGTGATATATTTCATATTTTTGTAGTGATGATTCAATTTGTTATCGCAGAATATACCCTAAAACATTGTGCTATTTTCTTCGATATGATGCTAAACAGAAACAATTACACCTTCCGTTTATATGTGTATTGTTTCAAGGATGTACTAGAATACAGAAGATCATGAAGAATTCAATTAATACTGAATTGCTATTCATATTTTTGACATATTCAAATACATTTAAATTCTACTTCATTTACGAACTTTCCTTTTACTTCTTGTGTTACATAAATATATATATTTTTTATTTCCAGTCGCCGTGAACATGTGCAACATAGACATGAGTACGTATTTACACTTGAAAGTACCTGCATTGCTATTGCAACCCTAGCGTAGTCAACTACTTGTCTGCGCCTTAAGCCAAGTTTTTGTAGAAGGCGTTTTAACGTCCGCACACTGCGTAACATTAAGTGGTTTACATACACATCTTGCACTAAGCCCGCTTGCTATTAAGTAATTGTGCTTATTGAATGCATTATTTCTTTTACTATAACTCTCGCTCTTCCACTCTTCCCTCTCTACCTATCTCCCTCTCTCCCTCTCTCTCTCTCTCTCTCTCTCTCTCTCTCTCTCTCTCTCTCTCTCTCTCTCTCTCTCTCTCTGTCTCTCTGTCTCTCTGTCTCTCTCTCTGTCTCTGTCTCTGTCTCTCTCTCTCTGTCTCTGTCTCTGTCTCTCTATCTCTCTCTGTCTCTCTCTGTCTCTGTCTCTCTCTCTCTCTCTCTCTCTCTCTCTCTCTCTCTCTGTCTCTCTCTCTCTCTCTCTCTCTCTCTCTCTCTCTCTCTCTCTCTCTCTCTCTCTCTCTCTCCCTCTCACTCTCACTCTCTCTTTCTCTTATCTCTCTCTCTCCTCTCTCTCCTCTCTCTCTCCTCTCTCTCCCTCTCTCTCTCTCTCTTTCTCTTTCTCTTTCTCTCTCTCTCTCTCTCTCTCTCTCTCTCTCTCTCTCTCTCTCTCTCTCTCTCTCTCTCTCTCTCTCTCTCTCTCTCTCTCTCTCTCTCTCTCTCTCTCTCTCTCTCTCTCTCTCTCTCTCTCTCTCTCTCTCTCTCTCTCTCTCTCTCTCTCTCTCTCTCTCTCTCTCTCTCTCCCTCTCTGCATGCATCTCTCCCTCCATTCCTACCACCCTACCCTGGTGCGCGTGTGCGTGTGTGTACGTATGAATGTATTAAGCTTGTAAACATTAATGCATTCAGTATATTCATGGTTTGTTAATCAATACGTTTTAAGCATTCACGACGCAGTTACTCAACAACATACCGTTATTCATTTTACAAATAGCGATTGGAAGTGTAGCAGTTATCTAAACAATTGAGTAGTCGGAGCCTAAGCAACAAATACAAGTTGAAAGAGTATCCTATGTCATCCTCGCAAGCCAGGTCGATGACAACGTATACTACGCCTGGCAGATATCCTACGCAACGTATGGAGGTCAGCTGATTCAAACTTGTAATTAGCTTTGCCGCAACTGTACAAGCCGTGAGAACAGTGCAGACACCCGCCCCACCCGCACCTCAATTCTAAGACGAAGCCAGTGATTTCAAGGAATCATAACATCTCACGAGGGGCTGAACGGTATTGTGTATTCAAATAATTACTTCTACTTCCCCCAACATTGCACATAACATTACCAAAATCAGGTGGTTGAAAATTTGCCGGCACGCAATATTATTGGCTTAGCTTATATTCCGAGTCCCGTAAGGCGATCTGCCGGGGGGTACTGAGACATGTGTAATCAGCTGCGCTCCGAGGCGCGCGAGGATGTAATCTATGAACACATTATGCTTTTTTACTCAGATTATTATATTATTACCATATCATATTTATGAAAAACACACCTGATGGATATTCCGGTGTGGCTGAGTATCGCACAGATTTCAACATTACTGTATCCTGCCACGAAACACTGTCTTACCAAACTGTGAACTAAAATGAAGATACACATTTTTTAATGAAATGCACTCTCATGAAAAATTAACGACAAGTTTGCAGCATTTGACCTGGCAATGATGTTACAACTGTATTTACAACAATACAATTGACACACATGTATGCTATACTTATAGGTTTATAATCACACACGGACGCACGCACACACACGCACGCACACACACGGGAATATATTACAGACGTATCTTCCATGGTTGTAATTTACTGGGGGCATGCAAGATACGCGATTCATAGATTGACTGCCTCCACAGTACTTCCATATCAAGGAACAGACAGACACATACAAGATAATCATACTGTTCTAATGAATATGTCTGGCTTAACTAGTGGCACCTATTTCAAAACAATAATCGTATCCACATGTGACCACATCAAAGCAGTTGCCTACACACAAGTATGACCACAGTCTCAATAATTACCACTTCGTCCCGCATGTTATATTCGGCGGCTTCCTAAATCGCTGCGATTGACAGGCAGTTACACTGTAGCGTATATACGGTTTGGTAAACTGTGCCTCAGCTATTCGATTCACTTAAAGGGAATAAAAACATATATTGCTTGAATTCATGTTACATTACATCCTGCTATCTATTTCCACGTCCACCAAGCAAAAAAAATGATAAAAATTCAATGAATTAGAAATTCCACATTTTATGCTGTACATCCGGACATTTTCGAATATGCATATTTTTGGCGCGCTTTTCGGAGTTGATGACGTCATTTCAACTGTCAGTCGCCTTATTCAGAGTAGCGTTTTGTCGAATGACGCCAGAATTAGTTATTGTACTTTTCCAATGAAGGTAAAACAGTTTATCATAACATGTCTATTCAAACAACGTATGCGATCGAAGCATAAATAGCCGCGTTAGCTTAAGGCTTCGGCAGAATAATAATTAACGGGAGATAATCTGTTGTCAAACATTACAGCGTCCAGCGATAAGGAACGTGTATAATCTCATAATATCACTGGAATATCGATATATGAAGGAGTTGTACAAGTTATCATAACAACTGAAATCAGTCAGAAATTTTTGCCGGCCCTGATAGCTCACTTGGTAAACGCGTTTGTTTTACAATCGGGCGACGCCGGTTCAATCCCGACAGCATGCAAATTATTGATTTTCTTTACACCTTTTTTGTTTATGTTTTCACGAAGTAATATAAACCAAATCATTTAGTATACTATGATGCACTGTTTATAAATAATTTTTATTTTTGTAGTAATTATTTATTCGCCCCAAAAATGAAAATATGGTCATTATATAACGATGTTTCTAAATTTTATTTATCCAAACAAATATAATGTAATGGATATATAATTTATTAATTGTAAATATATTGTACAGTAATATATTGTAATTATATATGTGAAAAAGATTGTGATCTGTCTGGATAAATACAATTTAGAAACATCGTTATATATAATGACCATATTTTCATTTGTGGCGAATAAATAATTACTAAAAAAATATAAAAAATATTTACAAACAGTGCATAATAGTATACTAAATGATTTGGTTTATATTACTTCGTGAAAACATAAACAAAAAAGGTGTAAAGAAAATCAATAATTTGCATGCTGTCAGGATTGAATTGAACCGGCGTCGCCCGATTGCAAAACAAACGCCAATGAACCAACGAGTTTACCAAGTGAGCTATCAGGGCGGCAGAAATTCGCTGACTGATTTCAGTTGTTATGATAACTTGTACAACTCCTCCTTCATACATCAATATTCTAGTGATATTATGAGATTTTACACGTTACTTTCTGTAGCTGGATACGATATATGTTTGCTATGTATGTATATTGGTGTACATTATCTCCCGTTGATTGCATTCGATATAATTATTCTGCAAACGAGCCCAAGCTCGACGAAACCTAGTCGACTTGTACTACAAGTTGTAAGCTCATTCGCATTCATTGTTTTGAATAAAATTGAATTCATGTGGAACCGTAAGATAACTGCTTGTTCCTCTATGATGACTAGTGTTTGTATTACATCGGATTATTGCATAACAACTCATTCTGACGCTCGTTTCGACCCCAACATTATCCATGTAAACATGCTCTGAATGCATAGAAAGGGTCGGCCTGCTGCGAGTGTGAGTCATGTGTGATGTTAAGATACCTCGTGATCGATACCACGTGATCGCCTAGCTCATTAAAATTTTATTTTCCGCGGGAATCGCTACACAGACAGGTTTAAAATCGAATTTATGCTACAAATGTATTTTTTTAATGTTCTCGAATGTTACATGCAATATTAAACTTTCTGTACACATGGAAAACGGATTTTAGCTAATGCCTTGTTTTTATTTCCTTTAACTAAAAAGAAACAATTAAACTGTAGACAAAAAAAACATGTGACGCAAATGACGAATACATTCAGTTTTTTCGATGATTTAATGTACGTGCTTCTTGTTAAACCGACTTCGAATATTGTAGCTATTTATAATAATTGAAACATAAACTTGGACACAAACGAACGGCATTTGCAATAAGCGAAAGTTGAAAAAAGTGTCGTCTCTTCCCATGTATACAAAATAAGTTGTATATTTTCTACCAAGGATATCCAGACGGAAACAATTTAAAAACTGCAATTTGAGCGGTAGAAGAAGTACATATATGTCATGTTATGAAATATGTTTGCCCCAGACTTTCGTCACAACATATAGAAGTATGAAACACAACAAATTCTGTGCGCAAACCAAATATATATGTAACCGTATACGTACAGTCAGCGTCATCAGCCATCATCACATGCTCTGAACACAAAAAAGAATGCGTTTAATAAAATACAAATGGCTGCCTAAGTCTCGTTTTCGGCGTACGCATGCTCATTGCGGCACCTTTATAATGTATACCATCGCATCGCGCATCGCATCGCGTATCGCATCGCGCATCGCATCGCGTATCGCATCGCGCATCACATCGCATCGCGCATCGCATCGCACATCGCATCGCGCATCGCATCGCGCATCGCATCGCGCATCGCGTATCGCATCGCGCATCGCATCGCGCATCGCGTATCGCATCGCGCATCGCATCGCGCATCGCATCGCCCATCGCATCGCGCATCGTCCATCGCGCATCGCATCGCGCATCGTCCATCGCATCGCGCATCGCATCGCGCATCGTCCATCGCATCGACCATCGCATCGCGCATCGCTCATCGCATCGCCCATCGCATCGCGCATCGCGTCATCGCCCTATGGCGCTGCAGGTTGCCACACAAAAACGCGATGGCCCTTCTCGGCCATCATAAGTTAATATGTCTTTGAAAGAAAGGGATATGTAATGTTCAGGCTTTCACTACCTGCGCATGCATGCGATTAGCGGCAAGCCGTCAATAAACGTATAGAGTTACCACACTGTCATTACAAGATTTAACAAGATTTAACAAGATTGCCACCCAGAGAATTAACTCTAGGTGGCAGGTGGACAAGGAAGCCCTTTGGCTTATCGAGAGTCCGACCCTTTTATCTATGTGTATCCCGCCCGTCTGAGGTATGTGTCGATTTTATTTTTAAACATATTCACGCTACTAGCACCCACACAATCAGCAGGTAATCTGTTCCATTCATTCACAGTCCTTTGTGAAAATGAAAACTTTCTTATATCCAATCTACTCTGCTCCTTTGCCAATGTAAGTTCATGTCCTCTAGTCCTTCTATCTTTCTTAACTGAGAAAAAAATATTTCTATCAATATTTTCATAACCCTTCAATATTTTAAACACTTCTATCTGATCTCCTCTCAATCTCCTGGTCTCTAGTGTTGTTAAACCGCATTTTTTTAGGCGTATTTCGTAACTAAGATCCCTCAGTTTGGTATCATTTTAGTTGCTCTCCTCTGCACTCTTTCTAGCATATCTATGTCCTTCCTGCGATATGGCCTCCACGCTTGAATACAATATTCTAAATGAGGCCTAACTATTGTTTGTACAGCGGTATTATTAGCTCTTTTTCCTTATACGTTATGTTTTGCCTAATTAATCCAAGGATTTGATTTCCCTTTGAAGCTGCAATTCCGCACTGCTCTGAAACCTTCATATCAGCACTAATGGTTAACCCTAAGTCCTTTTCTTTTACAGTAGTACTTAGTACAGTACCCCCCATTGTATATTCTACTTCTTCGTTCCCATGTCCTGTGCGGAGGCATTTACATTTCCCAAAATTGAACAGCATTTGCCACTTTTCAGACCATTTGATCAACCTGTCAAGATCATCTTGTAAATGCTGTCTATCTCCATCACTTTTAATCCTTCTAAACACTTTTGTATCATCTGCAAATTTCAACACCTTGCTTGTTATTTCATCATCCAAATCGTTGATATATATTAAGAATAATATAGGACCTAATACTGATTCCTGTGGTACCCCACTCAATACAGATTTCCAGTTTGAAGCCTCCCCATCAACTACTATACGTTGTCTTCTGTCAATCAGCCATTGTTCTATCCAGTTTATTATACCATTTCTTATGCCATGGGCCTTTAGTTTAAGCAGTAATCTTTGATGTGGTACTTTGTCGAAATCTTTTTGAAAATCTAAGTAGACGATATCTACTGGTGATCCCTCATCTACCCACTTAGTGATGTCTTCCAAAAAACATAACATATTTGTTAAGCATGACCTCGCTTTAAAAAAACCATGTTGAGATGGGTTTATAAAGTTTTGTTTAACAAGAAAATCCACCATGTGATCTTTAATTAGTCTTTCTAACAATTTACAAATCACTGATGTTAAACTCACTGGTCTATAGTTCTCTGACTTGTTTCTCGAACCTTTTTTAAATAATGGTATAATGTTTGCCTCTTTCCATTCCAAAGGAACCACTCCCTCTTCTAATGACAAATTGAAAACTGTTGCAAGCGGTACGCTAATTTGTTCTACAATTTCCAATAGTAGTTTGGGCGGAATCCCATCCACTCCAGGTGATTTATTATCCTTCATAGCCCTTATTTTCTTACCTACCATTTCCGGGGTTACAATTAATTGTCCTAAATAGTCTGAATCTACCCCCTTGAACTTAGCCTCTGGTACTGGCAGTGAACTAATATCTTCCCTGGTAAACACTGAACTAAAGTACTCATTCAGGTCTTCTGCCATTAAGAATCCCTCTGATAATATATTTCCAGCACTATCTTCTAGAGGACCGACTTTATCTTGAACTTTCTGTTTGCTTCGAACATACGCATAAAAACTCTTGCTGTCATGTTTTATATTACTAGCTAATTATTGTTCATAGCTTCTCTTTGAATTTCTAATTTCAGCTGTAGCTTGGTTAAGTGCTTCTTTATAACTGTTGTAGTCTTCATCATTTCCAGTACATCTGTATGACTTCCACATCATTTGTTTGTACTTAATTTTTCTAATGGCTTCTTTCGATAAGTGTTTCTTTTTGGACCGTTTTCCTTGTTTTTGGAAGGGTACAAATTTATCGACTATGCACTTAATTTCACTCTTTAATACATTCCAGCATTCTGTTGCCGTCTTATTTTTCAGTGTGTTATTCCAGTCTATCTTTGCTAAATATTTCCTCATGTCCTTATACCTTCCTTTGTGGAAATTTCTCCTATACTGCTTTTTACTATTCCTTTCTGATTTTACTTTGATGGTAAAATGTATCTGGTTGTGATCGCTACTCCCCAGTGGCTCACATATCTTGACATTGTCAACTAATTCATTCTGTGAGGACAAAACTATGTCTAACACATTCTCACCCCTGGTTGGTTCTAGCACATGTTGAGAAAGGAATGTATCTTGAACTAAAACTAAAAACTTGTGGTCCTCACTCCCCATACTCTGTAGAGATTTCCATTGTATATGCTCGTGGTTAAAATCCCCCATAATAATACAGTCCCGTTTGCTTACTTCCCTTATAGCGTTTTTATTTTTTTATTCTCTTCTATGCTTATGTTTTGACTTCGATAAACTAACCCAACTGTTAACGTTGAGTTTCCTGTAACTATGTTACACCAAACAGCTTCTTCGCAATCTGCTTCTCTTTCTAATTTTATTTCATAAGCCTGAATAGATTCTTTAATATATAAAATAACTCCACCTCCCTTTCTTCCTATTCTATCTTTTCTAAACATTACATATCCTGTCAGTCCCAATTCAGCATCTGATATATCGGTGGTGGTCCAGGATTCGGTTATACCTATTATATGAGGGTCAATATCTTCTACCATAATGTTTAGTTCATTTCTTTTGTTTACTATACTCCTTGCATTTAAACAAACACATTTATATCCAGCTTCAGAAGAGTTTTCCACACTGTTATTTGCTGATTTATTTGTGCTGTCTTTATCTATGCCTCCATTTTCAGGCTTTTCTGTGAGTCCCCCCTGCGAATCTAGTTTAAATAGATACAACCTGTCCCACTGTCAACAGATCGCAGCAGGTTCTCTGAGAAAACTGCTGCCCCCTTTCCACTAAGATGGAGGCCATCTCTCATGTACATATCTTCCCTCCCAACAAAGTATCCCCATAAATCTGTGAATCCCACCCCCTCTTCGTCACACATCTGCTCAACTAGTGCGTTGATCGCCATCCTTTTACAGTTTCTATACGTTGCCCCCCTTCCTCCCATTACTGGCAAAATTCCTGACAGAATAACCTGTTCAACTCTCGTCTTCTGTAGCTTCCTCACTAACTGTCTATACTTCTGTACTATCGCAGTTGTTCCCTCCCTGTCTGCATTATTTGTTCCTACATGTACCAGTATAGACCCCCCCCTTGCCATGTCCCAATACCTTCTTCCCCTGTCAGTTACATGTTCAATCCTAGCCCCCGGTAAACAAACAACGATGTCCTTCCCCTCGCTCAGTGCTTTGTCTGTCTTTCTCATAATGGAGTCGCCCATAAACACCCTCTCTTTCCTCATTGCCCCCTCTATCACTGCCTTAGAATAGCTCCTTCTTCGGTTTGCATCTGTCTGCTTGTTGTCTTTCCCCCCTGTCGTCTTCTCTTCTGTCACATTCTCTTCCGATCCATTCTTTTCTGTTGCTTTTTCTCTTGTCACCTTCCCTTTTATCGACTTCTCTTCTATCACATTTTCTCTCACTTCCTTTCGTCCCTTCTTCGTTCGTCCCATCTCGTTTTCCTCTCTCCTCTCCCTTCCCATCTTCCCTCCCTCCTTCTCTACGGTCACTTTCTTCCCTGTCACCTTCACGCTTGTCACGTTTTCTGTTGTCGATTTTCCAATTTCTTCCCCTCCAATCACCTTCCCTCCTCTCAATCGCCTTTCCTCAGTTTTCTTGCCACTGCTATTCTCCTTCAGTCTTGCAGTATTCTCACCTCTCTCCCTGTCGTCTCTCTCCATTCGACCTACCTCCTTGCTAATTCCCATCTCCATTCCCTTCACAATATCTGTCAACCTAACTATCTCCTTCTGCAGACACTCCACCTTCCAACACCCAATGCACTGAAAGGTGAATCCTTCCTCCATGGTTTCTGCCCATGACTTCCCACAGCCGGACAATGCAAAATCTACCCAGCTGTGGCAGTGATCGCACACCAAGTGTCGCTTTGCCTTGACTTGCCGCTTGCAAGGCGCCATATCCCGATCAGAATTTATTTAATAACTTAACTAACTTAGTCTTTATAAAGACTGTTTCCTGTGTACTACAGCACACTTTAGGTTACAAATTTCAATTACACAGCCAACTATTTATCCTGACACGAACGCTAACATTACCGGTAGTGACCTAATTTAAATACAATCAATTACGTTACGTTAGGCTGCTTTATTTATTTAGGTTACGCCGCCCGACTATCGCCCTTGCTTAATTTTATGTCATAGGATGCCAGAATGTCATTAAATGTACTTGTTGTTGATGAAGGTGTGTCCAGCTGAAGATTAAAATCACCGAGTATATATAATTCTAAATAAATAGTTGCCAGATTTTCAAGTAGATCCTGGAATTCTTCAAAGAAATGGGCAGGGTGTCCTGGAGGGCGATAAATGCACACAAAATAAGCAGAGAAAGATGAATCGGAAATTTCGGCACAGATGGCCTCAAAGCTGGAGTAATCAGGGTTTGAATGCAAATTAACTTTGAACTGTTTTGAGATGAGAAATCCAACACCACCACCTCGCCCAACTGAACGTGGGCGATGATGGAAGGTGAAACTGGAAGGATAAATGTCAGCAATGCATGCAGCTGTGTCATGTGGTCTGAGCCAGGTCTCAGTGACTGCAAATATGTCTATTGTCTTGGAAGTTAATAAATCGGTAAGCTGTTTTGTCTCGAATAGATCGAACGTTAGTGGTGGCTACTCGAATATTGCCCCTATAGCAGGTCCAGGATTAAGACTTACATCTCCTGCTAGTAGTAAAATAATTGCCAATTTAAACGTTGGCTTAGAGCGGGGGATTGGCTGTAACTTTCCATTAAAGCAAAGATTAAGACATGGCAAACTGTGAAGATGTGACAAGGAATTTTGTGTTCTCATGTACTGAGAAACTGTTGAAATGACAGCCGACCGTTGGGGACTAAGTGGCTTGCACAGCGTAAAATCATTACCCCTCGAAGCAGAATAATAATAAAAAAAACAATAGAAATGCTGGTGACATTGTCTTGGTGACAGCATACTTTCCTCAAAATGGTGAAGAATAAAATTATAATGTCTCACAAAAATGATAAATAATTGAAAATAAAAAAATATTCTAAAATTGTTTAATTGTACTAAATATAATGTAAATTTCTAGGTTATTAAAAAGTGGGTTGGCGATAATCGATGACAATATTACAGGTCATTGATTGTTCGCGCTCAGCAGGCCTGTGCAAAGACCCAAAGTGACAAGACGTGTAGTGCCCGTGCAAAGAAAAGTCAGAGGTCTTCACCCCCAGGGCGATTCTGGGTATAAAAGAACGCCTTGTTGAAAAGACCTGTTAGCATATAGTTTATAAGGGGACTGCCCCTGCCTTAGTATGTTGTGTACGTAAGCCTGCAACCTGGCAGGTGCATTTTAATATAAATAAATGCCACCTATCTGCCAAATCTAATCGTGTATTAGGTTTTATCAAGAGAAATCTGTATAAATGCTCACAGAAAACTATTCAATCGGCTTACTTTACACTAGTTCGTCCTAACCTCGAATACGCGAGCGCTGCTTGGGATCCATACACCAAAAAAATATTAACGAACTTGAGAAAATACAGCGACGAGCAGCGAGATTTGTAATGGGTAACAACAGTCGGGAAAACAGCGTAACATTTATGATGAAAACACTCAAGTGGGAGTCCCTAGAACGCCGCAGAGAGGTCAGCCGCCTAGCAATGTTCTATAAATCTCTACACGGAGAAATAGCTCTTCCTTTGCCAAGTCACCCTATTCACTCAATCAACAACATCCGTGGCCACAGTGAACGATTTATTCAGGTGCCGGCAAGGACTCAGGTTTATGCTAACAGCTTTTTTTTAAAAGAACAGTAAAGAACTGGAACGGACTAACCGAAACAGTTGTGTCTGCAGCCACGGTGGATACTTTTAAATCTAGGCTGGGCAGACGACTGTAAAATTCCCTGTAGTGCTATGGCATATGCTCCCCACCCTGTATTGGCGTAATGACCTTATGGTTTTTGTCAATTATTATATAGACATAGACATAGACTGCTAGCGCGAAAATCAAATCGACCTGTATTATCGCCCAGATAATGTAAGTACAAGATTTAACAGCGTTGGTGGTAACAATTTATAAAATGTTTGTTTAATCAAACAGTGCAATACGTTGACACTAATTCTACACTAGTGTCACAGACAAAATTAAACGTTAGATTGCAAAAATGATTTTGAATCAAGCAGTGACAAAATAAACAAGTGCCACCTTACGCCACATTGCGACCAACCATACATACCTATATCATCCTTCTGTCTTGCTAGACAATGGTTGGTGCCGTGATTGTCAATTTGGTGATGTACAACGCCTGCAGTGGCTTAAGGTTCCAACTCTGACATGGGTCTCTGCTGCACTTGTGGCAGACATAGGCAGTTGGCTGAGAAGAGAATGCAGGATCGGTAGATCTATGTTTTTGGTGATCCCTCTTCTCAACCAGTTGTGTTGTTCTTGTGTCTTCTCCTCTTGCCTGTTTTAGTTGTCGATTTCAATGAGTGCGATCATCAGCGGCTGTTGATTCCCGCCATCTTCATATCCCGCTTACAGACGTCGTTGTATCGCAAATACATACATACGTATGTACGTACGTACATACATATACATACATATATACATACACACACCCAAATGCTTCCACACACATAAATATAAGTACATGCATGCATGCATAAATGCAAACATTCATATATATATATATATATATATATACAGGCTGTACGTACATACATACATACATACATACACACACCCAAATTCTTCCACACACCTAAATATAAGTACAGACATGCATGTATAAATGCAAACATTCATATATATATATATATATACAGGCTGTATATATATATATATATATATATACATATATATATACATATATGTATATATATATATATTATGGCAATATATTTGCAATTGTGAAATTGAATAAAATACAAGAAATATGATAAACCGTTCATTTGCTAAAACATTTTGATATAATATTATTTAAAATTAAAAACAAAAATATATCTATACATATATATATATATGCAATCATATAATATTACATATATATATATATACACACACACACACACACAATTATATATATATATATATACACATACATGAATGCATACATATACATGTATAATTATGTATGTGCATTGCCCTGCAACCACGCAGGGCAAGCGTATTCCAGCGTGGGCGTAACTAACGTCATGTATTCGTTAGAAGGTCTTCTACGGGAATACCTGACCATTTGAATTGGAGCAGTAGAAAGAGCCTCTTGTCTGCTTTTTGTGTGTGATTTCACCAACGTGTACGTCCCATTTCAGGTTGCTGGTGATAGTGATAGTTTCAGTTCCGTTAATTTGTATGGATTGGAAATTTGTCCTTGTTTTACAACAATCAATAGTATGCTTTTTTGTCTTACAATGATTAATGTTCATGTCATTTTGCGTTGTCCGTCTGTACGCCATATCGGCTGCTTCCGATAGGTTTGACGCCTGGGTGGCTGATCCAGTGTAGATAATGCATACGTCATCGACGTATTTGTAAGACTCACACGCTGTTTGCAGATCGTTTATCATGAGTACGAAAAGTACGGGGCATAGTTTTGTGCCTTGAGGAACACTTCCATGGATGCGATTCCAGTTGGATGCTGTGTTACACAGCTTGACTTGTTGTGTCCTTTCGGCAATCCATTTCATTAGTATATTTGGGAGACCAAAACTGGTGTGTTTTTGAAGTAGGCTCTTGCGATTGATTACGTCAAATGCCTTAAAGAAGTCAAGTAATAGTATCCTAGCAAACGGCTTGAATGAATATGTGCTTGTATAACACTGGTGCAGTAGGTCGACGAGAGCATGTGTAGTGGATGACTTCTTAAAGGAGCAGTATTGGTTCGGGTCAACTTTGTGTTGTACAACGTCCCAGACCCATTTCACTATGCACGCTTTCATTTTTTTGCCGAATACAGCAGTTAAGGAGACTGGTCTCAGTTTGATATCCGTTTCGATATGCTCTGGTGTTTGCTTTTTTGGGAGCGGACTGACGCTGCAGAACGACAGATATGTGGAACACGCCCATCCCAAAGTGAGCTGTTGTAGATTGCAGCAACTGGACCAGCAAGCAAGGTGGAGAACTCTTTAAGGACCCAGCTTGGTATAGAGTTCGGGCCAAGTGCTATACTGGTGCTAAGTTTGTGAAGGTGTTTTCCACCTCCTCAACCTAGATGATAATATTATATTCGGCGGGTATAGATGGCACTTCAAGCTGACTGTAACCATTGTCAGCACTCAGGGCAGGAGGATGTGGTTACTCACTGACTTAAAGAAGGCATTTATCCGTCGTCTGGATTGCTGAAGATTACCTTCATACACTTGGTTGGTAAGGTGAAGCAACGGGTGTCACTGCTGGTTTCATTGCACCCAAGCAGTTCCTTCAAGCCCTTCCACCAATTAGACACGCCATCCAGCTTTATCTCGAATTGTGACTTTAATCATCAGTATGACAATTGCACTGCACGGCTGACAAATGTATTATTACCTATTGCATTACTAGCGCGATATGAAACCTGTTAGACATATCATATCCGCACAGAGTTTTTTGTTGTTGTTATAAAGTAAACATTTGGAGCCATAATTTCAACAAAATATACAGTAGCTTGGGGCATAAAACTCACTTTTTTGGGAAATCATTTCATATGAAATTTCTTTTGCTGCAACTCTTATCTATTATATACATAACCTAATTCATTATCTTAGCTATATACTCTCCATAAATATTTTCAATGGGCAATATCACAGAAAAAACGTTATAGCCATTGCAACAGAGGTCCTCAATATTGACGCTTTGCCGTATGGGTGAATCAACACGCCACCATTAAGCATTATGTGTTAATGAGGCTAATTAAGTTATTCCTTTCTTATCACCAAAGTTTTGGAATTATTGGTACATCTAGGCATAGCGGAAATTGGCTGTTATACTGTTTTTTTTATCTTCCTACGAATTATGACCGGAATTGGTAATTAATTAGTATATCATTTAAAATTAAGGAGTACTTTTTAATTTGATGTCTTTTTAATAAAATCGTATGCACACGCATACATTTGCAATTAATTTACACACTTTCAATCTCATATTTATGACTGATATAATACATCCAACCTAGCTGTTCGTTTCCCCCTACAAGTACTGGGCCTTTTTGCGCCACACGTTCAATTTTCAAACATAACCATTTGCATATTAGTGTATTTTATCACAGGCACCCGCAATATTCACAAGTACACTGACAATATATTTGTTTTACGAATAAATCCATCACTTTGTCTCAATTTCCTAGGGTTACACCATATTAAACCTCTTTTGTGGTTACCAAATTTATACTTTGTAATGTGTACATTTTCGTTAAAAAATATTGTCATGCGAATTTCTTTTGATGTGACCGTATTCTAACCGAATGTCAAAAACCACATGCTGTTCCATCTGGCTATCTCGAAATTTCTTATTTTCGAGCCGTATAGCTAGGCACTAGGTTGTTATGCCCCTAAACCGGGCGTTTTGCCTCGAGCTACTCCACTGCAGGATGTCTCACGCTGCATGTGTTCGGCATCCATTTTGATGGCTTGACGGCCCTTGTTGCTAGGCAGTAGATAGGTACAACAATTAGGTACAACGAATATCATCGTGACCACATCCAGAAGATCCGGGATCATTCATTCAATCTTATTCTCACGCAAGAAATGGTATCCATGATGACGATTGATAGTGGCGCCATCTAACGGATACTGGATAACGGAGGTTATGTATCGCACGAATTATAGGCACGGAAACCAAACAATGTGGCTAATTCTGGTGGACACTTTTCCATGAATTAGGTAACATACTGTGCAATTTATCTTACGTACTACAACGATTAATATGTCCTGTGAAGATTACACTTAGCAAGTATGCACTTCATTATGACAAACACAACTATCTCGGTTAAGCCTCGTTTGACGTCGTGGTTTTTGATACAACTTAATAATAATTAATACCTGGGCATTGGATGGGCCATTGCCTCCATTCTCATGTTGACAATAACACAATAATATTATATAATTTTTTTGCAATCATCAGATTGAATAAAAATAAACCTTACTAGAACATAGGTACACATATACAGTTGTTAAAATGTATAATTACTTAAATGTAATTAAGATATATATTAACAGTAATAGATTCAAATAAAATAAAAAAGGTGTTGTTATCAATAATATTGAATAACTTCCCTCACGGCAATCACGATATACGTAGAAAAGAATTACTAATACTGGTTAAACAGGAACCAGTTGATCAAAGAGTGTTTTGCCCTGTTTGTTTTTACTTTTGGTAACGGATGGCAGGAACACGTCGCATATTATGTTTTATGTTGTATGTTTCGAAATCACATAGATTTCGACGCAGCACTAATTCCCCACTCAGTAAAGGCCCTCCAGAGGCTTGTTAATCGCTTTGCCCACGCCTGCAGTGTGTTTGGGCTCGCAATCAGCCTGAAGAAATCATAGCGTGGGATACCAGTCTAGTGCCTTCTATGAAATTACTACACCCTGTAGGTAGTAGAAGACTAAACCTACCTCTTTCAATATACGAGCAGGGAGGGCATCTGGTCCAGTGGCCTTGTCAGTTTTCAGTGTTTGAAGCAGTTTGAGAACACTACACGGAGTTATTGTGATGTGATGGATTGGCGGATAGTAATAATAATAATAATAACAATGAAATCTTGTATAGCGCCGGTATCCGCCGCAAAGGCGCCCATGGCGCTTGCACAGTATTTGTCCATTGATGACTTTAAAGTAGTAATTGTAAGAGTTGTAAAAGCACTATTTAAAAATATAATAAGAGCAACGTTCTAGAAATTGTAAAATGAGTATCATCATAAAATCAATAAAATTATCGTTCTCAATGAAATGTAGACTCGTTAATACAACCTTTCTAGACATCTACATGTAGTATACATAATATATGTTATGATATTATAAATAATATAATAAATATAATAACATTATATTCATAAATAGTATATTATATTAGTGATGGATGTTCAGGTTCGTTTATAATTAGTAGGATGGAGATGTTTTCATTGCCGAAGACTGAACGAAATTGTTCATTGAAAGTGTTAGCATTCCCTTTGCTGTCAAAGATTACGTTATATCCGTTTTTTTAAGGAAGAACTATTAGCCGAGTCTTTTTTTTTCTTTGATTTAATGAAGCGCCATAAAGCTTTGTTTGATTTATCATCAGGGTCTTCGAACATATTGTTTAGGAAGGACCAGTATTTGTGGCGCTGTTTCTTTTGGGTTTCTTTTTGATAGTCTTTGTAAGTCTTCCAGTCCTGATTAGTGTCAGATGTTTTTCTGGTGGACACTTTTCCATGAATTAGGTAACATACTGTGCAATTTATCTTACGTACTACAACGATTAATATGTCCTGTGAAGATTACACTTAGCAAGTATGCACTTCATTATGACAAACACAACTATCTCGGTTAAGCCTCGTTTGACGTCGTGGTTTTTGATACAACTTAATAATAATTAATACCTGGACATTGGATGGGCCATTGACTCCATTCTCATGATGACAATAACACAATAATATTATATAATTTTTTTGCAATCATCAGATTGAATAAAAATAAACCTTACTAGAACATAGGTACACATATACAGTTGTTAAAATGTATAATGAGTGCCTTCTATGAAATTACTACACCCTGTAGGTAGTAGAAGACTAAACCTATCTCTTTCAATATACGAGCAGGGAGGGCATCTGGTCCAGTGGCCTTGTCAGTTTTCAGTGTTTGAAGCAGTTTGAGAACACCATACGGAGTTATTGTGATGTGATGGATTGGCGGATAGTAATAATAATAATAATAACAATGAAATCTTGTATAGCGCCGGTATCCGCCGCACAGTATTTGTCCATTGATGACTTTAAAGTAGTAATTGTAAGAATTGTAAAAGCTCTATTTAAAAATATAATAAGAGCAACGTTCTAGAAATTGTAAAATGAGTATCATCATAAAATCAATAAAATTATCGTTCTCAATGACATGTAGACTCGTTAATACAACCTTTCTAGAAATCTATATGTAGTATACATAATAAATGTTATGATATTATAAGTAATATAATAAATATAATAAAATTATATTCATAAATAGTATATTATATTAGTGATGGATGGTCAGGTTCGTTTATAATTTGTAGGATGGAGATGTTTTCATTGCCGAAGACTGAACGAAATTGTTCATTGAAAGTGTTAGCATTCCCTTTGCTGTCAAAGATTACGTTATATCCGTTTGGAAGTCTTTGTAAGTCTTCCAGTCCTCATTAGTGTCAGATGTTTGTGCTCTGTTATACAATCTTTGTTTATTTTTACTCATTCTTCTGATCTCTAGTAATCCGTGGGTTTATATGTTGGACACTTCGGACATTGGGTACAAAACTTTCTAATCAGCTGAACTATCAAAGCTGAGACCGAGTTTCGAAGCCGACTCTCATGTTGAAGTCAGTGACAGTGAAATACGAACTCAGACTCTTCTCAAAGACTTCGTCGTTGATGGATTCTAAAGAATGCTATTTTAATATGTTGTGCTGCGATAGATAACGTTGGACGGTAACTAACAATCAATCCACCCCATTACAGACGAATACCCAATGAAACGTCTGTTAATTGAAAACTCGAACTGCTAAGGTATGGGCATATAGCTCTAGGCCAGGGTAGGTAATATGCCAATAATAATTACACGTTTTCGTTCCTGCTGAAAATAATACTATTTGAGATCTCATTTAAATTATGTTCATGTAAAACTTATTTAGTCACACCAGTGGAAATATATACCCAAGCAGGCTAATAAACGTGTTATCTAGGGTTGAATTTTGTGTATGTGTGTGCAAAAAATGTAACAATAAAAACACCAGTAACAATATGATGCTCACATTTTAATATAGTGATTTTGTTTGATGTTGTTATGTAGTAGAACTGACATTTCAATTATTATTTAACTTATTTAATTAACTTATTTATTTAGCTTATTAATTTAACGCGTTTACTTGTCTTTCAGACACTTTTTTATCTTTACAAATAGTTTAAACGTATACTTAGTTTTATCTTGTTAGTGCTTATAAGCAGGTTTTGTTAACCCAGATGTGTCAAGTACATTACAAATAAAGACTACTAATTAAAACATTAATCCACGATAAAACATTAAATTATCAAAAATAGAAAAGCGAGCTGATCTATTTGCGATATTATGCAGCTAACAGCAGTTTTATCAAATCATGAAAGTAAAACACAGTATTATTGTTCCTTAGTTTTTTCACAAATGTTTCCTTTCGAAACACGTGTTCATGTAGGAAATGTTTATAATCTACTGGGAATATGTCCACGGTAAAATGACTTCCAGTTAGGCCAGAAGACATGTTTATGAATTTCGAAATATAACTACACACTACAGAAAAGAAGACATGCGTGAGATGACGTTGAAACACAACTATGCGTTGCACATTTTTATTACGGTCTATTCTAGTCATACACACTTACATCTAAAACTTAAAATGTCAATCTACAGCCCTTGTTCGTAACATTACGCGTGTTTTATGCGATTGTTCCGAACTACATAAACCATCCACCGATCAGATGTAAAAGGTTTGAAAAGCTCGGAGCAATCGTAGAAAACACGCGTAACGTTGTATCGTAACTGTTGACAAATATTGGGGAATTAAACAAATAGAAACACTTTCCTTTCTGGGGGTCGCAGACTAATACTTGAATATTTGGTGACCGAGAGGCGAATCATCTAGGCGGAATACATTACATACCCACAAACATGTGCGCACGCATGCATGCACGTACGCACACACTAGCTCGATCTTAGTTACATTTATTTTCCTTTTTGTATATATACTGAGAAATTTAAGATTGTCAGGGTATCAAGCAAAACGCAGCGCTTTGAGTTTGGTGTATTGAAACACCTTTATATGGTCTGTTTCACAGTACGTGATGTACGAAATGGTGATAAAGGTGTTGACCTTTAATTTAATTAACAAATGTGTAGGTCCTTTTACCAAATATTTTCCGTCACGGTTAATTTGTCAGATGGCAGACGTTATCGCCTCCTAGCAAATTGATACCAAGCAAACTATGGCGTCACCTAATTAACGAGTTAACATTACTCATATACACACATGGAACAACAAACCACTCGTTTCATTAGCGCCATCTGATGAATGGGTCATTTGGCGATATTAGTCCACGAACCTTCGCTTCGAATGTGTATACATAGACTGGTTTCAGCATAATCGTGGTAAATAACGCAACAGAAGAACCGGCCACCTGCGACCCACCGAATGCAGCAAAGGCGCATGTCTTAAGCTTCGGGCACGATTTTTCGCGGTACTAACCAATGTTAACCAATAATATGTTGTTGCCAACTGCATAGGACGATCCTTGTCCTGACCAGAATAACATAGCCACCTATCAAAACCGAGGACTCAGTTATAGATGAAACTATAGATGAACTACCGATTTCGTCAGTATCTGGACTGGTGCAGCTGCCATACTTAAAGGGATTCTTTGAGAATTTTTATCTCTGTAATGTACGGAATTATTAGGTAATCCTGTTATTATTATTATTTCATGTAATTATATGCCTTTATTTCATTATAGTTATGTATTATTAATCACTAATGACCCTGAAAAAATACAAAATATCGAAAAAAGAGTTTCTACTTTAGGCCCACCTTCACGATCCTTATAAGGCATGCTCATGAATATTCGGGACTCTCCGTCAGATTTCGATTAGGTACGCCGAGTTAATAGATGTAAGAAATACGTCATCAACATGTGTGTATATGGATTAGCCACCGCCATGCGTATGAGTCGTGATCGATAACATTATCAAAATGAAACGTGGGCCAGCTGCTGTTTATGTCACAAATTCAGCAAAGAAAAGAAGGAAAAAATATGGAATAAAGGAAGAATGAACATAGCGACAGTTCATCACAGACGGATTGATTTAAAAGACTAAACACCACGTCTCCATGCACAAAGCCGCCGATGGCGACGCCGATGTCATATTGAATGATTGGCATTGTTTTTGTTTTTTTGTTGGAATATAAAAACTATGGTACTATGATGTACCTTTTTCACCAGGTACATTTGGCTATACACTTTGAAGTAAAGTTTTAATGAAACGTTTAGATAACAGAAACTAACTGAAGCCGAGAAACATTCAATAATGAAAACATTTTATTTGCACCATAACTCCAGCTGCTATTTCCAGCTATAAGCAGTACAAATACATTATACACCACTAAAGTAATCTACGGTATTAAAATAGGATAGGTGGTTATGTATTTTCCTATCTACATAAGGTTTACTTTGTACCTTAAGTGCAATAATTATTTGTTCTGCCCATCATTTAGAGTAAAAGATATTGAATTTGTTTCTGTCGAACTCCTGTTTCGATAACAAATAAAATGGCCATTGTATGATGGAAAGAAAATTTATAAAATTACAACACTTTAAAAGTAACGCATATTTTAAAACATTGTTTTCAGTCATCATTGATGTATTTAGCTCGTGAAGATCCCTAAAACATTTTGAATGTTGTGGAACATTTATATTTTATGAATTTTCTAAATTATTGTAAAAGCAACTTTGTCGACACGTTTTTATACACTACTCATAGTGTAGTTCACTTAACACAAACTTGTTTCAACAAATTTTGAAGAATATGCTGTAGAACACAATCGAAACATGTTGAGCATAAGAAAGCATACATTTTATTATGTACTCCTACTTTGCAATATAATGACAGGATGATGCATTTGGATGCACAAATCGACCGATTGCACAAATCCATTTGAAACGTAGTGATGTACATATTCCCAACAGAAGCCACACGGAACTAATGTGGCAGAACAAATTCAAACATCTTCTTCACTACTGTGTCAGTTAACATATTGTCCTATTAATAGCACTGCTATGCATTTTAATATACAAAGCTATCAGATGCACACATCCATTTGAAACGCGAAGTGAGGTATAATGTCCCAGTAGATGTCGCAGAGAACAGAATGGGGCAGAACAAAGTCAGACATCATCTTATGTCAGGTGACTCATTGTCCAATTAATGGCACTGTTAAATAGAGCTCTTCAATTTCCCCTTTCCATCAGCTCAGCTATTTCCTATGTTCTTGCAAATAAACAAAGTTGAATTTAGGAAACTGAGCCTAAATATTAGTGGAGTATACCCCTAGCGGACTATAAGAGAACTGAACCTGTATCATTTCTCGAGCATTTGACAACGCTACAGTTTATTGTATCTACCTATACAGTACTATGCTTTATGACTCGTTTATTCATTGCTGAAGATGCGTGTAAGTTGTCACACTACACAAACATCGATGCAAATACACAAGGGTGTTATTTATGAATAAACGAACAATCTGCAGCATTGTATTAAGCACTCGTCGGCCTGTTATCGCTCACACTCTCATACGCGAATACGGTGGTCGCACCTGGTGCATAATCTACCGTTGTGATCATGGATCCGGCCACGCCCACGGTAGATGTAAAGTGTCCCGTCGACGGATGCGAATACCGCCCGAATGTCACCGACGCCACGCTCGCAGCCACACTCCTCACCATCCACGCGCAGAGTCAGCATGTCGCCACACCCGCGCCCAGCCACGCTGCCGGCGCCACGGCCAAGGTGGAGAAAATTAGCCGCCCGACCGTTGATGAGGGGATCTCCCTGGAAGATTGGCTATATTTCGAGCAACGTTGGTGTGAATATAAAGACGCTACGCGAGTCGCCGGCTCTGACCTCACTTACCAGCTTCTGGATTGCTGCAATCCCGAGGGACTACGGAAGATCCTCGTGCGGGTTCACCGTGATGCGCTGGCCTCCTGCAGCGAATAAGACCTACTGGCCAACATTAAGAAGTTGGCGGTGCGCGCCGAGAACGCGATGGTAGCCCGGGACGTGCTGTCGAAGATGCGGCAGGACCGAGACGAACCTGTCCGCGCTTACAGCGCTCGACTCAAGGGGCAAGCGCGAGTTTGCCAGTTCGTCGTCAAATGTCAGTGCCCGAGCTGCCCGAACCACGACGCATGCGTTGGGGCAGATTACAGCGACATTGTGGTGCGGGACCAGGTCGTCCTGGGCTGCGCCGATCATGACATCAAACTGGATTGTCTGACCGAGAAGGGACCGAGTACACCTCTCGAAGAGGTTGAGGCGTTTGTTGAGGGCAAGGAATCGGGAAAGATTTCCCTCCAGCAGCTGAGCGACTGATCCGAGGCGGCTGCCCAGATCAGCTCATTCCGGAAACAGCAGAGAGCGGTCATCAAACAACATGCCCCACCCACACCCCTCCCTACTCCGCGGTGCACACACTGCGGCCAGATCGGCCATGGTAGCAGCAGGGACGAACGCTCTGACAACTGCCCGGCATACGGCCAAACCTGCACCAAATGCGGCAAGAAAGGTCACCTTGGGACCGTATGCAGGCAAAAGTCGACGGCCGGCACACTCTATGTGCAACGCCGCCCACGCCGGTCACCGTAGAGGGAAACCGCTACAGCTCTCTTCCAGTCACTATGCAGTGTGGAGAACGCGCCGCCTGTCGACAACGAGATCGTCTGCAACCTCGGGGACTTCAAACTCGAACACTGCGTTTACGACGCTACTCAAGACACGTGGGTGAAGAAATCCTCGGCCCCACAACCTACACTGTCGTTATACATCACTCACTACCTGTGCGACACTCGCGCTGTCGGCCTCCGCACGCCACTGAGGCGCCCGACTAAGGCTGCGTTGGTGTCGGTAGTGGTTGATTCAGGCTGCCAATCGTGCCTGGCTGGGACGAATCTACTCTCCAAGCTCGGACTCACCGAGCAATGCCTGAGCGAAACACGTCTGCAGATGTCAGCTGCCAACGGAAACAATCTGGACATAATCGGGGCGATCGCCCTGCGCCTATCAGACTCCGCTTCTCCAGGTGGCACAGAAACACGCCAAATTGTCTACATATGCCGAGACACGAGCGACTTCTTCTTATCTCGAGGAGCATGTGTGGCGCTAGCCATTGTGTCGCGTAACTTCCCTGACGCCGGCCAAAGCCAACAGCCCTCAGCGGAGGTGAATACGTGCAGCGCCGCCTCCGAGTCGTCAATGATCGCGGCCTGTGAGTGCCCGCGCCGTCAACCTCCACCACTGCCTCCGCAAGAGCTGCCCTATCCAGCCATTGAGGACAACCGCAGAAAACTGGAGCAATGGTTGCTGTCGCACTACAAGGCTAGCACATTCAACACGTGTCTCCACCAGCCTCTCCTCCCGATGGAGGGCCCGCCACTCCGGCTAATGATTGACCCAAACACCAAGCCTGTCACCTGCCACACACCGATCGACGTCACGATTCACTGGCGAAGCGACGTGAAGGCCGGCCTCGACCAAGACTGCAGTATGGGCGTCATTGAGAAGGTACCAACTGACACCCCTGTCACCTGGTGTCATCGCATGGTTATCGGCGCAAAGAAGAACGGAAAGCATCGACGGACTGTTGATCTCCAGGCCCTTAACGCTAATGCCACCAGGGAGACCCACCACACCCATAGACCCTTTCACCAAGCGAGATCGGTGCCTCATGGAACAAAGGAAACGGTGTGTGACGCCTGGAACGGCTACCACGCTGTCCCACTCCACCCCGACGACCGCCACCTCACGACGTTCATAACGCCTTGGGGCCGCTATCGATACCGCTCAATACCCCAAGGATATGTGGCGTCTGGCGATGGCTTCACACGGCGGTTCGATGAGATCGTCGCCCACATACCCAACAAGACAAAATGCATCGACGATACCCTACTGTGGGCGGACAACTTCGAGCAAGCCTTTTTGCAGGCAGTGCACTGGCTGGACACGTGTGGCCGCAATGGCATCACGCAGAATCCGGACAAGTTTGTGTTCAGTAAAGACACCGTCGAGTTTGCAGGCTTTGAGATATCACCCACGTCAGTGAAACCATGCTCGAAGGTGTTACAGTCGATAAAGGACTTCCCGACACAGAGGAATGTCACAGACATCAGAAGCTGGTTCGGCCTCGTTAACCAGGTGGCTTATGCCTTCGCCGTAGCGGACCACATGCAACCATTCCGCGACCTCCTGAAGCCAGATCAGCCGTTCGCCTGGACGGAACATTTGGATCGCCTGTTCAGGCAGTCGAAAGTCGTGATCTTCGACCAGATCAGGCAAGGATTCGATATCTTCGACCAGTCACGCCCGACGTGCCTCGCCACAGACTGGTCTAAGGAAGGGCTCGGGTACTGGCTAGTCCAGAAACACTGTGACTGCGCTGGTGTCCGACCGTTCTGCTGCAAGTTGGGCTGGAAAGTAGTGCTGATGGGCAGCCGTTTCACACACGGCGCTGAGTCACGTTATGCCCCCATCGAGGGCGAGGCGCTGGCAGTTGTAGACGCCCTTGACAAGGCTCGACATTTCACCCTGGGATGTTCGGACCTCATGGTAGCAGTAGACCACAAGCCACTACTCAAGGTGCTGGGTGACCGCGCCCTCGACGACATCCCAAACCCTCGCTTGCGGAACATTAAGGAAAAGTCGCTGCGGTACCGGTTTCGCGTGCTCCACATCCCCGGCGTTCGCCTGGGCGACGCCGAGACTCCCGACCTGCCCGATGACGTGGCCGCGGCAGCCCCCGCAGCCCTCCGATCCCGCGACGATCCGGCGCCACCTCGCTGCTCACAGACTTGCGCGTCCACGGCCACGGAACTCTTCAAGTCGGTCACATGGGACGATGTGCGCACTGCCACGGCGAGCGACCCCGACATGTCCGCTCTAGTGGATGTCATCCACAACGGCTTTCCTGACACGCCATCAGCCATGCTCAGTGCCATCCGCACGTACCACCTGTACCGGGAGAAGCTAACCGAGTACGACGGCGTCATCCTTTACAAGGACAGAATCGTCATACCACCCACTCTCCGAGCACGTGTCTTGCATGCACTCCACTCGGCTCACCAGGGTATTTCGATGATGGTGTCGCGAGCAGAGGGGTCATTCTTCTGGTCAGGAGGGGTCATTCTTCTGGTCAGGTATGACTTCGGCAATTGAAGAGACACGTGCACACTGTACAGCGTGCAACCGCATGGCGCCGTCACAACCAAACTCGCCGCCTACACCACTAACACGACCAGTCTACCCCTTCTAGGCGATATGTGCTGACTACTTCAGCTACGGCGGCCATCACTACCTCGTCGCCGTGGACAGATACTCTAATTGGCCTATCGTAGAAGAGAACGGCATTGCCGAGGAGCTCTCCTCGGACGGGGGACCTGAGTTCAAGGCAGGCGCTACAAAGACATTCCTCCAGAACTGGGGTATACGTCACCGCATCAGCAGCGTAGCAAACCCACACAGCTACTGCAGGGCGGAAGTCGGGGTGAAAACGGTCAAGCGGATGCTGGTTGGCAGCACGCGCCCAGGTGGTTCCCTGAACACCGACGCATTCCAACGGGCCATGTTAGCCTACAGAAACACGCCAGATCCGATGTCGAAGGTCAGTCCTGCCGAGATCATCTTTGGACGCCGCATCCGGGACTTCATCCCAGTACCGCCCGGACAGTACCTACCCCACTGGACGTGGCGCGAAACATTGCAAGCAAGAGAGGACGCACCACGTGTCCGACACATGAGGGCACATGAGCGACTGTCGGAGCACACACGTGTCCTACCTCCACTCACTATCGGCAACTGCGTAAGGCTGCATAATCTGGTTGGCCCGCACCCAACCAAGTGGGACCGCATCGGAATCGTAGTTGAGGTACGACAGTACGACCAATACGTCGTACCAGTGGACGGGTCGGGGCGTGTCACACTCCGTAACAGGAAACACCTACGCCTGTACACGCCGCATATCGCCAGGGCCCCGTTGATCAACTCGCCATCTGTCATTCCCCCCGCCACGACCACGCCACCGTCGCCCATACTACCCGAGACACCGACCCAGCCCGCCGACCAAGTGTCGCCTCTACCCAGGCCGACTACACCCGTGCCAGCGACCCCGGCCAGGCCCGAGTCCGGCGCCGGGCAGCCTCCTCGTGCTAGTCGTGAGATGCTCCAGCTGGCCGCGCCCCCACCCACACCGGCCGCTGAGGCTCCGCCACCGATCCCTGCTCCGACACCCGCTGTTCGGCGACTTGGCGGTCGCACCCGGCGACCTCCAAGGAGACTAGTGGAGGAAATGTAGAGGGTCACACTTCCATTGTCAGCCCTCTGGCTCGAGAAAATTGGGGGGGGGGGCATAGTGGAGTGTACCCCTACGGACAATAGGAGAACTGAACCTGCATCATTTCTCGAGCATTTGACAACGCTACAGTTTATTGTATCTACCTATACAGTACTATGCTTTATGACTCGTTTATTCATTGCTGAAGATGCGTGTAACTTGTCACACTACATAAACATCGATGCAAATACACAATCCGAAATATGCCCAAATCCCAGATTTAGGCAACAAAAATACCATCCACGACCAGCCTCCAGGTTAATCCTCTTGCTATGGTTGCATATACTGATATTTTACTGTGCATTTTAGTTCACTGTATGTAAAATACTGGGCAATACAGTTTTACTAACTAGAAAGAAGACAGACCCAGTCCCAGCTGACACCGACTGCAGGCAGTGCAGCTGTCGGCGTCGGCGGACGTTATAATTCTACTTAATCGAAACGTTACTCGGCTGACGGCATTGGGAAGCAGGGTAAATAAACAATGCTTACGCTTCCTACACTTATACAAATAGCTGTCAACATACATATGTCTACAAATTGCTTATTTACAATGCCATTGCTTGAAACAACTTACCTCGGAATCTGACATGTTGGCTGTGTGTGTGACGTCAACGGTCTATGCGTTGTTCACTGCGCGGACATGAATATTAATTATTCTCGGGCTGCATAATTAATCACCCACGTTGCAGCAAGCTCAAAAGGATTCGCGTAAACACAATTGTTTATCGTCTTTTTTGCGCAGATAACACCCAAATTATGCATAAACATGCAAGTCATAAGTAGTAGAGAAAGTACTTATGGGAAATTAATACGTTTTGATACGGTACACCTCGAATGTATATTAGCTTACAAAGAATCCCTTTAATAAGTGAAGCACGTGTGCAGTGGTCTACGGATGCATAAACATGAAGTGAAGGAGGTCTGCCGGGTAATAAAGGAGGGCTTTAAAAAGGAGGTTGATTAGAGAGTCTAGAGGAGAGGGGGCGGCGAAACTCTCCACAGGGACAGTCGAAAATGTTTCTGGTATTACTTTAGACTCGAAAATACAACTTTATTATGGGACTGTTTGCCCATACTTTGTTTCTCTTACAATGACCGGCCTACTTTTTACATATTAAACGTAGATACTCTGGGGACGGCGGGAATGTAGTGCGGCCAAATCCAGAGTCTTGATTTCACTTAGATGATGAGTGAAGGCAGAACTTACCTTATATCGACGACGTGTACGTGAAGTGTTCTATATTCTCCGTGAATAAATACAGACACCTAGAATCGGGGGTGTAATTTAAGTCCGATTTAAGCGTGAACCCAACTTACACAACACACATGCACTCCTGTGAGGTCGGACTCCAAGACGCACGCAACCCTGAAGGGGTCCAGACTTTACATGGTGATTAGGGAAAGAAAGATACTTGATCTAGGATTTAGTTATAACAGAGAATACATTATAATTACTATTTAATCATATTATAAGTATTCATCATACACCATGTTAGCATAATATTACATTGTTGTGAGTAGTTAACTTAGTAAACGTTGACAAACGTATGAAACAGGTATCCAGAGGCCTGACAAATTACAAATGATCTTCTGGCCAGTTCAAGCCAGCAGGGTGATAGAGAACAGCTTGCCCACTGTGGGGTAGTAGAGAGCCATGTCCAGCAGTGTTAATGACCTGGCTGTACAGTGCCTACACTGCATGGCTACAGCAACAAATGCAGTAGCTTCGGTTTAATAGATCACAGACAAGTTGTTCCCTGTAACTGTGTATTTGATATTATATATGCCTTATATTGAATCCTAATGGATTATTTTAAGAATTAAGTGAATGTAACATTGTTATTCCAATATGTTCTATTGTAAAGGCAATGCTTTTTATACGGTTAGTTCTAGGAGAACATCAATAGAATGTACCTATATTGTTATTCAGGTACTGACTTATAGATATTGTGCGTTCATTGACCTACTACTACACACACTGATGTAGCTGTGGTGGGGTAAGTCAGGGATTTATAGAGTATTATTTGAGTTTCCCCTGGATCATCCTTGTACCTTCTCTGTATTAAAGTTAGTATGTAAAACTCTCATTGTATCCTGGTATATTGTTAGAAAAGTATCAGAAGGTGTTACGTACATATAGTTAGCAACATGTGTGAATATATTTCCCCTATTAAGACAATGATGCTTGTGTTATATGTATTCGTATCTTTGCTACCAGAGAACAGTGTTGGATACGTTGATTGTATTATGTATGTTTTATCTGTAATATCAATATGTACGCAAGAGCGAATCTCTTTCACTTGCTAATGTATTTGTATTATGTACGTTAGTAAATTTGTAATTGTTTTAGCTATTTTGTATTTTCTTTTGTTTTGTATCTGTTGTAGGACATTTTAGAATTTTAGAAATTTGGCAATTTACAGGAGTTTACAAACTTTAGAAACATGCCAGTAAATAAAGCATTGGAAACAATGAATCGCTGTTGTCTTCTGGTGCACCCACACTACACTATCATGCATATTTACTTTAACATTGTTTCTGTATTATTTGTCCCAAGTTATCTGTTGGAATGCGACCGCAATTTGGGTCGCAGCCAAAAATGTTAAGAAGCGCCGATCTAAGTGGTGACTGCCTTCGAGAATGTCCATAGGATGGGGAACCTGCAATGACCTCCGCACATCCAGTATAGACGCTAAATTGACCAGCGTACGTACCATATGCAAATACCACGCAACTTACATAGGAACCAAACACATCAGCTGAGAGTACCTGCCCACACTACCCGGCCAACTCAGACACAAGGAAGACCATTGCGTAGGTTACGAACTTCCTGGCCTATCGTCGAACCCAGTACAGGAAGATGCCGTTCCGTATTATCGCCGAATGGTTAGCTGGTTGACTAATTGGCTGGTTGGTTGGTTGACTGGAGAGCTGTCTGGATATCAGTGTTATGTATGTTTATATAAATGTGTGTGTGTGTGTGGGGGGTGGAGGGGGCGTGCGTGTGCGAGCATGTGCGCACGTGTGTGTATGCACGTGCATGCATGCGTATATGTCGATCTGTATGCATGAATACGCATGTATGAATACGCATGTATGTGTTCATGTGTTCATGTGTGTACATATGCAGAGTACCTATACATATGAAAGTATTTACGAAGATTTATCGCTCTCTCTCTCTCTCTCTCTCTCTCTCTCTCTCTCTCTCTCTCTCTCTCTCTCTCTCGCTCATCTCACTCACTCACTCACTCACTCACTCACTCACTCACTCACTCACTCACTCACTCACTCACTCACTCACTCACTCACTCACTCACTCACTCACTCACTCACTCACTCACTCACTCACTCACTCACTCACTCACTCACTCACTCACTCACTCACTCACTCACTCACTCACTCACTCACTCACTCACTCACTCACTCACTCACTCACTCACTCACTCACTCACCCACTCACCCCTCTTGCATTGTGTATATGCAGTTTATCTTGTCAAGGCTGAGTGTTCGTCCATTTTGTTTTGGATGGAGCGCACGTTAGTCTGGGTATAATAGCGGGTAGGGGTAGCCTGCAAACTATCCTTTTCAGTCTATTCCGAACCCCACCCCTTGATCCATGTTTTTCTTCCTTTATGGTTTCGAGTTCTGAGTAACGTCACTCCAGTCCATGTCAAACTTGGATGCTGGCGAAACGACGTGTTGATAGCTTAAAATGTACTCACGAGAGTGCACAATGGCGGTTCAGTCAATATAATCAGATGTAATGAAAATTGCTCGTGTGGGTTTCGAGACGCACCTTAAACCACACGGCTGCACACTTCACACGCGTCCTTGCATACATCCTGGCACTGTCTTGAACCATTGACAACATCTGAAATGTTAATGAAACGACAAAGTGTAGCAGTAGTGCAAGCCGCGAGGTCGCCATAGGGGTTATATCCACATTATAATTATATCATATATTGACAAGTCTCACTAGTCTGGCGTCCTGCATACGGGTAGATTAACGTTTTCCTCTTAGACGGCTTGAACCTCGAGCGCTATATTTTCAGGGAGTAATCTACGACCGGTATAATAGGACGTAATGCCTATATCTTTTCAAAATACCCCACGTGTGTAAATATTCTGGCTTTTTATGGGTTAAATCAGTTGTTCGGAACGTAAAACGTAATGTGCGCGTAATACGTAAAATGTAACCTAACAATCGCAGGAACTACGCGCGCGTGGCAAATACTACGGGAAAACGATTCATGGACTTGGGAACATGAAATAGATTCTGACAGAATAATGCTTACGTCTGCCTCTCATGCCAACAGCATAGCAATAAGAATATTATTTGACAATTCTACACTATCACGACTAGGGCCTATCGATGGACGTGAACCTCACATACTCTCCGACTTGGAGATTTTGAACAAACAACGACCAACTGCTAGCTCGTTATGGTGCTTAGGTAACAATGCTGTGTATTTTCTAACAATTGGTAAATATTACTATCAGGAATGTCAACAGGAATGAAGGCATCGATCCGCCAGGTGACGGACATTTTGCTAGTAATGATAATTATTATTTCTTTTACTTCAACAAACTAGAAAAAGAATGTGTTTCTTTAAAAACAACTTAAAACGAACGGGGAAATTCCAGACCCAACGCACGTTTGTCAGTTCACTAGTTAATCTCTGATATATTATATAATTAAAATGTGGACTTGCTTACAATTAAAGCAAACTAAAATATACGTCTGATGTTTGGAAGAAGTACATGATTTAGTTATTAAATACATACATGTAGTTGACTTAAGTTCCATGTACACGTTATCAAGCATACGAAAGCTAGTGTGTGCGTTTGTCATTATCGTAGGCCTATAATCCGTATGTGTTTCCCATTATATGCACTGGACAGCATGCGCCCAAGATACCACTCTTTCTGATTGGTTAGTCACAATAGACCCTCTTCAAGCTGACATCCGGAAGCCAACATTGCTGTTCAACTTTGCACGCACGCTGTATCGCACGTAACGTGAGTATATTTGATTATATATTATATTCCTGTCGGAAGGTGCACGTCGCTAAGGCTATGGTGTGGTTCGCGCGCCGACGTTTTTGTTTTGTTTTAATAAGAAACGTAAACGTCATAAATTAAGATACTCAACGACAACGGCGTTATGCATGCCAAGGTATGTGCGAGGGCATCTCGTCTTATAATGATCATAACACCGAAACTGTGATGGCATGGTGCCAGGTTGTGTGATACGTGGAGTCACGGGGGAATGTGAGAAATGGGTAAAGCTGATTGGAAAGCCTGACAGTGCCGGATTTAGGGCAGACAGGGCAGTTACACAATGGCCCGATAAAACTAATTGTTATGGGGCCCCCACAAAACTGTTTTGGGTCATGACCCCATGGTTTTTAGGGTAAGATAAGTGGAGGTGAAGTGCTTTATTTTAGAAGTTTAAATGGCCCCCCCTCCCTACACACACCTAAATGTTATATCGTTGGAAAGCCCCACATCTCCCCGTCACGATTTGGCCTGTCGTAGAGTTGATAAGTGGTGCAGTAAGCGTGAATCCAATGTCAAACAAGGTCGCCATCAAACGATCAATTTTAGAAATTGGGCTCTTTCAAAAACTTCTTAATATTACAATGGCTATCTAGCTACTTTATTTAATTAGAAAATGGCGATGTCATATATTGATGGAACACGTATTGTCTCACCTACAAGATAGTGTACGATAAGATGCTGTGTCCATGAATGATAAGAAGGTCACCCATCAAATGACGAATATTCGAAAGTTTACAATGACGCGAACATTACCAAGTTACACTGACTTCACGACTACGGCCAAATCATATACTATATGAAAGACCAATTTCTCCCCGTTAAAATGCGGTTTGACATGATGCTGTGAGGTGAAGCAGTTTGTGTGGAGCGGCGTTCAAACAGGGTCACTGTCAATCGATGAATGTTAGAAATTGCGCTATTCCGCAAACGTTACACAATTTCATTGGTTGCGTATATCTACGTCGCCTACATACTCATGACCATGTCATATACCATTGGAAGGCATAATTTCTCCCCATGAAAACGTTGTATAAAGACGAACCATCAAATGTTGCAGTACGCGTGTAGTGAAGGTCAAACAAGGTCACCATCAACTTATTAATATTCAAAATTGCGCCATTCCATAAACATTATACAATTACAATGTTTGTCTATCTATTTGCCAATGTACACAAGGCAACATCATATACCATTAGAAAACATATTGTTTCCCCGTCAAAATGAGGCATTACATGGGACTGTTTAATAGAGTTACAATTATGTGAAGCGGACGTTGAACAAGGTCACTATCGATGTAGTTACCATGTATGCTTTATAACACCTTGAAAGTCGAGTAATTTTCTGTTCTTTTTGTATCTACAAAATATTCAATTGTCACAAAGGATTATAAAGGATTGGTGAGTCAATTTGCTGAGGCTACTAGAAACATTCTACCCACCTTTACTTTATATTCACTGTCATCTTCGTCATCGTCACGTAGGACGTCTTGGTCGCCAGTCGAACGTGGGTTTCCACAGTTTTTATTCCCATGACATGTGCACAGCTCTGCTTGTGCAGCGACTTCTCCTTGAGCAGGAACAGATGAGTCCTTCCAGGAGCTCTGACGCCATTGGACATTTGAAAAAGACAAGCACAAGTTTGCCATTCTTTCTCTCCCATCCATCTACAGTGGGGACCCATTATCTGGCTTGGCCACATGTGAAGATATCCAAATCTTTGTTTGCCACTGTGCCCGCCTTGCATGTTCCTCGAAACTTACTTTATATGGGGGAAGCTTCGCCAACGACCTGTCCTTCCTGTTGATCAGCCTTAGCCGCAAATAGTTGAGGTGGATGTGTGCACTCTTCTCAGTGTCCCTTAGGTCGTACAACGCTGCTGTGATTACCCGCGCTGCTGATAATGCAGACTCTTTATCGCTGTTTCATACGTCGGCAAGATTCATCAAGTGGCCTGCCTCCTTCTGCATAACAACAGTTTTTTCCCCAATTCAAAAAAAGGAGGAAATTTAGTCACACCCTGTTAGTGAATGCATGGCAGGAAGAATGTTGCAGAACTGCGGACCGAGTGCAGCACAAATCGAATGCACAGGTACAAATCGGCGCGTGTCTGTTGTTCTGGCGATGGTGTCAGTTTCAGTCCACATGTTGTAGCCATTTTGGGAAATTAGTATGCAGCAAGCACTAAGACATCTGTGTCTGGTAACTTATTTATTACGGTTCCTAGAATACCACATGCTCCGATGTCTGCATCAGCAAAACCAGTATGCAGAATCATCCTGGTGTCAGCTTCTTCTTGTGTACTGGCAAAGTGTCTGTCTTCTTCTACATCTCGACTACTGGTGGATTACCTCACCATTGACAAAGCCTCCAACAACCAGGAGTGTACACGTTGTTTGTGCTTCCAGCCACTAGGATGCATGACTGACCACATATTCATAAAGAAATTTCTCTAGTGATTGTTGGATGGAACATTGAGGAACCTTTTCCACGGAGGTACTGGAGGCCAACCAATCACCTGGCACTGCTTGTAAGCAGACGTTGATCCTGCGCGGCGGTCACGTTCAGCAGTTTTCACAGAGTTATCGTCATCATATCTATTAAACACTTCCACAACTGTGTCAGCTCTCTGAAATCCTGTCAGAAGTCGCCTGGAGAATGCTGCCGCTAATGCATCAAATGCATTGAATTGGTCCCCCGCCATCATTTGAACGACAGCCATGGCATCCCTAATATACACTGTGGTTGCAGTGGTGCTTTGTGATAGTTCAGATATTCTCTCGCCTTAAGTTCCGCTTTGTTAGTTTTCCACATTGCACCATCAGCATGCAAAATGGCCACCAGCACTGGCCCTATAGGGTGGCCGAGAACGGTGACCATAAAACCATCATCTCTGCACATCGCCAACGGCAGGGCTCTACGGAATACAATCTCTGGACTAATAGCTGTTGTTACAACACCTCCCTTGCCACACTTGAACTTGGTATTTTTCGCCATGTCAGCAAACGTTTTTAGGCCTGATCTGCTGATGGGGCTGTAGAAGCTGCATGTTTCACCTGATTCAAGTGCGCCATGCACAAATCTCTCCAGCTTCTCCTCCCCAGCACCTATGGTGTTGCGGAGCGAATTTTGTACATCCAGTGTTGCATGCAGCCCCGTAGACAAATTGATGAGTACACCTGGGTGAGATTCAGGGTCGAACGGATTGGTCATGTTGTTAGCAGCATGCTTGGTCTGAGCTCTCACATGCTCTTCATCCCTCTTCAGCGTGGATGCCAGTACTTATTTGTGATCCTTGTCTTCAGTACTTATGGACAAACCACTCCTTTCTCGCATTGCTTTAGCATATTCACTCATGATGTGCCTCGTCAATGTCCACCTGATGAGTGCTGGCTTCTTTCTAGTCAGTCCGACTATACCACTGCTTCCCTTTGCATCTCTGATGATTGTTCTCTCTGTGCCCATGTCGCTCCAGATCCCATTGAAACTATCTCTTGAATCAAACTGTAGAATGCAGTGTCATAAGGACACCGTGTTGTAACTGTTGATGACGTTGCCTTTGCTTTAAGATTTGTTTTATTCAGGTAGGATGAAAGACATGTTGAGTGGTACACGGCATCCTTAGCTATCAAGTCCTCCTCCGATATTGTGCGTATCATTTCCTCGTCTCCTCTTTGATATGCAGCCTTCTTCAGGTTGGTTGCCGGTTCAAATGTTTCAATTTTGTGCAACTTTTTGTCTTTTCTGTGTGATTTCTTCAAACACACAATACAGACAGACCAATCTGTCGGACCAGTGCCTTTCTCGTTACCACGCTAGGTATACGTGATACTGATTGTTGAGAATCAGTGTCATTTGGTGTTTCTTGTTTGGACAATAGCCTAGTGTGATCCAAATTTGACTTGCTCGTGTACGTTTTAAAGCATCTGCTGTGGTACAGTATCTGTGGCATATCTTCAAGGCTATGAAATGCATCTATTAAACGGTGATATAGGCCATCTCTCCTTGTTTCCGCTGGATCCAACAATGACTTCTGCCCAGTACTCGTTGTTCTGGTGTTTTTCATTGTTAAAAAATTCCTGACAAATGCCGCATTTTGAGAAGTTAATTGAGAGACGCCTTCTCTTTGTCGCTAGCTTTATGGGGCTTGATTTCATTGCAAATGTGCAGCCCTGTTAAAATACAACTGGTAGTGTCAGGCACTCTGCCTCCTTTTATTAAATGAAGACGAACGTGACGTACAATGGGTTGAAAAGGAATTCGCACAACAATAAACATAAATTAGATGATAATTTATCATTATTAAATGTGTCTGTACATTTATGATAGATTTATAGCCAGGATGCCACGTATTCAACAAAGATGCATTTGTCCCAATTCTTCACACTTAGCGACATTGCTATTATCGCTTACGTCTGTCAACGATAAAGGTTGATTTATTCAATAATTACGTTGTTACATGACTTGCATTGTTGCATGCAATTATTTTATGCAGGCATTTATTGTTGAACTAACCTTTATAAGATTAGGTAATTATATTAAGATTAGTCAAAGTAAAACTTACCAACCCAAGACTAACTCGAGCACAATTAGGAGAAAACTACCCCCCGATTGCGAATTTTTTTTTATCGCATGTGGATCAGCTCGTATTTATTATGCTTCGTAGAATGTGCAATTTAAAAAAAACATACGGTGAACATATATATATTGATATTCTAAAACTTAAACAATTATACCTTTCATCGTTTGACTTCAAAGCAATTGTTAGAACAATTTGTCTTAACATTTGCAGAATGGCATAATTTCGAAAATTCATCATTTGACGGTGACCTTGTTCAACCTTCTCTCCACACTTACAGCACCAGTTGATAGCTCCGAGTCATACCTCGTTGTGACGAGGAGACAATAAGGTTTACGATGGTATATGAAGAGGCACTGTGCATGTAGGCAAATATATACGCAACCATTATAAACCCAGGCCTACAACGATTGAGGAATGGTGCAATTTTGAACAGTCATCATTTGGTAGTGACCTTGTTTGACATTCACTACACACATAATGCTCCATTTAATAGCTATACGTTATACCTCATTGTAACGTTATATGAAATGGTCATCAGTAAATAGAAAACGTAGCTCCACAACAATTAAGGTTTTGTAAAGCTTGCGGGATGGCACAATTACTAACATTCATCTATTGACGGTGACCCTGTTTGAACGCCGCTCCACACAAACTGCTTCACCTCACAGCGCCATGTCAAACCGCATTTTGACGGGGCGAAATTTTCCTTTCACACAGTTTATGACTTGTCCGTAGTCGTGAAGAAGAAACACAGTCAGTGTAACTTTACGATGTTCGCGTCACTGTAAACTTTCGAATATTCAACATTTGATGGGTGACCTTGTTTGACCTTGTCGTCATTCTTATCATTTATGGACACGGCATCATATCATACACTATCTTGAAGGTTAGACAACTCGCTTTCCAACAATATATGACATGACCATTTTCTAATTAAAGAAAGTTGCTAGATAGTCATTGTAATATTAAGAAGTTTTCGGAAGCGCCCAATTTCTAAAATTGATCGTTTGATGGTAACCTTGTTTGACTTTGGATTCACGCTTACTGCACCATTAGGCAACTCTACGACAGGTCTAGTTATGACGGTGAAACCCAGGGCTTTTCAATGATATAACATTTGGGTGTGTGTAGGGGGGGGGGCATTTAAATCGGTCTGTTATGTGGTTCTACCGCTTGACTTATAGTAGGTGATGATTACGATCCAAGGTGAATGTTCTTAACTAAAAATTATATATGTAGAGTTTTGTTCTAAATGAAAAAAAATGGTGTTGTGCTGTGAAATCCGTGTTCTAGTGAAGGAGGGATAACTGCTTTGCTAGGATGACCGGTTATTCACTGCCCAAGGGCCCCCTAAAAATCGGCGCTGATGCCTGGGTATGCGTGAACGAAGGAGATTTTCTAAAACCGTAATAAAGATATAACGTGATTATATCAGAGAACAAGGTAGACCACGAAACAGAATGGATAGAAAAGGCTGGGTTGTGGAACTGAATGGGTTATTCTTGTGCATGCATGTGGGCACTAAAAATGAAGGTAGAGTGGGAACGCCAGTCATCGTCGATAAGCACAGGTCACGGTTTGGACATATTGTACTATCTGGGAAATCACTAGAAGTGAGATGCAAGGGATGTGAGAAATTGAACTGCAGGACGACGCATTCTCGCAAGTCAGGATGGTTATTGGCTGCACTACCATTGGCAAATAGCCAAGGCAACGCGGGGAAGTTCGCAGAATTAAGTATACTGCTGTCAGTCTGTTGTGCCGTGCAGCAGGAACAATGATGGGCAAACGCCAGAGCCCCATATCAAAGGGCATCTTATTGGAAATTCCAATGATTGGCCAAAACGAAACCAGCCGAATCTTGAAAGGCAATGTGATGATTGTAAGATACAACAAACAGCATGTGATCGTAACAGGAAGTTCTGTATTTCGTAAAGGTGTCACACGACAAGATTAGGTCAACAATATTATAGTCGAATAATATGACATCTCCCCCCAAAGATATCAACACATCTAGGATAGAGTTCCATAATAATCGTGAAGTCGAATCGCATGACGTTTGACAAACTATTATAAAACACATGTAAACTACAAAATCAATACGAGGGTAGCTAGACAGCTTTCCCTGTAAGCGACAACAGATCATCGGCATTATTCTGGCCTACTGTGCACTTCAATTTTGACATGAATGGGCAAACTAAACTAAACGTCCATTCTGTCGGGCTTTCGCACTGCGCGCCCCGATCTCGTCACGTATCCAGGGCGACGCGGCGAACTAGGCACGTCTTCAGTCGCATCTTGAGGATGCTCATCGCCCGGAAGAGTCGGCGTCGTCTCGACGTCATCAGGCTCGTCTCGGTGGTCGTCTGTCGTCTCGGAAGTGCGTGGCGGTTCAGGTGGCACTTTGAGGAGGTGCTTCCTGTTCCGTCGGTACACGCCCCCGTCGCTTGTCTCGACGATGAAGGAACGCGGAGCATCGGCACGTGCGAGTACTGTGCCGTTTGCTGACCATCTGCGTTCGTCGTCTCGTTTGAGGCGAACGGCGTCGCCCGGCTGAAGAGGTGGTAGCTGCTTCGCGCCGTGGTGACGGTCGTAGTGGTGTCCGTACACCCGCTTCGTCGCCTCGTCGTTGTTGAAGGCGGACTCGTAGTCCGGCCAGTTCGGTTGTAGTAACTCAGGCAGTATCGGTACGGTCGTTTTCATACGCCTGCCCATCATGAGTTCTGCAGGGCTGTACCCTGTTGCGGCAATAGGTGTCGCGCGGTACACCATCAACGCCTTCGTCGGATCGTCCTGCGCGAGCTGTTTCTTCGCGACCTGTACAGCCCTCTCCGCTTCCCCGTTCGACTGAGCGAAGTAGGGACTGCTGGTCACGTGGTTGATGAGCGCATCATTCGTAAACGCTGCGAACTCGCGGGACTTGAACTGCGGTCCGTTGTCTGTAAATAGGATATCTGGATGGCCCCATCGTGCATTCACATCTTTTATCTTCGCAATCACGGCTGATGAAGATGTGTTGCTAAGATGTGCGACTTCGGTGTATCGACTGTAATAGTCGATCATGACGATGTAGGTTTTACCCCGGAAGTCGAACAAGTCTGCACCGACTTTCTGCCATGGACGGTCGGGCATCGGGGTGCTCTTGAGAGGCTCTCTCGACTGTGAGGATCTCTTCGTTTGACAGACAGCACAACGCGCTACCAGGCTCTCAATCGACTTCGACAAGCCCGGCCACCAAACTGTCTCGTTAGCTCGCGCGCGACACTTCGTGATCCCTTGGTGACCACTGTGGATCTTCTCGAGGATCTCGCTGCGCAACGACTGCGGGACGACGATCCTGCGAGCACGCACGAGGATTCCCTTCACGACACTCAACTCTGACCGAACGTGGTACAGATCGCGCAAGCATTCGTCTGCCTGCGAGATGTGTCGTGGCCAACCCCCATACGTGTATGCGATGACTCTCTGAAATGCGTCGTCGCTTTCCGTGGCGTCGCGAATGCGTCGTAGCATTGAGTCAAGCACGGGCACTGTCGATAGCATACCCTCGACGTACGACTGCACGGCATCCACAGAGTCCGGTCGCTGGTCGCACTGTAGAGGTTGTCGTGACAGAGTATCTGCGATCACCTGGTCTTTACCAGGAACATGCTCTGCGACGATGTTGAATCGCATCAGGCGAAGCAACAAGCGCTGACACCGAATCGGTGTCTGGTCGATATCACGAGAGTTGATCAACGGGATGAGCCTGATGACGTCGAGACGACGCCGACTCTTCTTCGGTGAACTGGAAGGTGTTGTAGATCTCCAGTCCCTCTTCCCCGATCACATGAAGAAAGATTGCACACTTCACTGGGTCGTCTTTGACATCAACCCCGGACGCTCTTGCATAAAGCGTCCATCGCTGGATCCATCTTTTCCACGTTTCTGATACGTTGCCGGAAAAGGACATCGGCCCAGGGGGCGAAAGATTCTCCATTATGTGTGCCTATCTTCTTCGCCTTACGATCGCCGTTGCTAAGGTATACCTCAAAGCCACCTATTATCGCTCACGCATTTTGTTTGAAATCGCGTAAAGGGGACTTGCATAAACGTTCATGGTTTAATGTTCATCACAATTCATTCATGATCTACCGGTTTATGCGCGTGAATTCATCAAGATACGCTGCCACCATGTAAGATACAACAAACAGCATGTGATCGTAACAGGAAGTTCTGTATTTCGTAAAGGTGTCACACGACAAGATTAGGTCAACAATATTATAGTCGAATAATATGACAATGATTGTCGCAGCTTAAATTCAGCGTTTCGTAGACGATCTACCAGGGGTATTGGAATTTATGTAAACAACAGCGCGCGAGGATGGTAAGACGAGTGAAGTGAAATGAGTTTATTTGTTTAGATCATTGTGTGTGCGTGTGTGTGTGTGTGTGTGTGTGTGTGTGTGTGTGTGTGTGTGCAGCACATTCAACTTTATTTTTTGCGTTGTCATGTATCAGGGCGTAACACGTATCCTCCAGATTTGTGACGTAGTGCAGTGTGCCTTCTTGACTTGTACATTTTTGTAGGTTCTGAAAGAGATGTCTAGCACATGTCCTGCCCACCCCTGCATTATCCCTCCGCCCCAAACATTTTATCTAAACAGTGGTCAACATTCTATGTAGTCTAGAGCCTAGACCTGTTTGCGAGTTGTCAGCATAGCAAGTGTATCTGAATGAAGTGTGCTGAATCGAGAATGGTGCTTATGATTTCCTTGGTGGTGTACACGGCAGTTGCTCTTGGTACTATGAATAATACCCGTTCCATATCCTTGTAATCAAGTCTAAGAAACTCAGTACAGGTTTGAAGAATTGACTGTCTTGACTCAACACGTCTGTGAACTTCATATCTCCTCTTGCTTCTTGTACCCGTCGCCAGATACTGTGGACGGTGTATGTCAACTCTCACATCAACAGGCTTACCTTTAACCAATTACATTAAGTCAAATTAATTTAGACTTCACATACCTCTGAAGTAGAATCAGGATGGTTACAAATAATAAGAACAAAATATAAAAATATTACATACATGATTATATAATATTACAATGCATGTCTTGCAATAATAAGCACACATTGTAGAACAAAACAGCGTCCATTTGTGTCCGTAGCGGTCATCTTAAAATGGCTGATGTGCAGTGTTAGGAGGATTTAGCCATAGTCGTCCAACTCCACAAGCGCCGCAAATGTCATGCTTGTATCATCAAAGTCCACAATCCACACAACGTGTTCACCTATTCATTGAGCTCGGTAAATACCATACATGATCTAAAGTAATCGCGCTAGTAAGGACTGGGTGCCTACAAACTGAATTATATAAAATTTTATATTATGATAACTAATGAAGCAATACGGAGTCTTAAACACAATGTCATTATTTTTGTTAGACGCATTACTTTCTTTGCTGGCTAGTGACATTACATGAATCATTATATAGACTATCAACATACGCAGGGTTACATCAAGGAGAAACTGGATAATCATTATGAACAGTCGGAGTACGCCAAAGATGCCTTTTGTCGCCATTGCTGTTCAACTTATACCTTGAAGATATCATGCAACAAACACTACACAACTACAACGGTACAATCTCGATAAAGGGCAGAGAGATCAGCAACCTCCAACTCACGGATAACATCGATCTGATCGCTGGAACAGAGGAGGAACTACAAGAACTAACATCAACACTGAAAATTCCTACGGAATGTAAATAAGCTCAGAGAAGAGCAAGATCATGATCAACAGCAAAATAGCACCAATAACTACTATATTGATGAAAGTAGAACGCCTCGAATAAGTAACGTCATTCAGATATCTAGGGTCTTCTCCTGTGATGGTGTCTCCACTAAGGAAATACGCACACGGGTAAACCTGGCAACGTCGGCGATATAAAATCCTAAGAAAACATGGACAACAAAAACGGCAACAAAGATACGACTCTTCTAAAGTCTGGTTATCTCGGTGTTGGCCTGTGGATGCTAAAGCTGGTCACTGAAAGTCAAGTCCGAAATAAAAATATCAGCATTTGAAATAACTTTTTTTAGAAAGATTCTGAACATTTATGAAGAACAAATATGACGGTAATACATGCAACCACCGAAGCTGCAGGACATCAAGAGCCGCTTTTAACTACAGTGAAGTGTCGAAAAGTCCAATGGTTCCGCCATATAACAAGGCACACTTGCCAAATAAATACCACAAGGCACGGTCAAAGGCGACAGAAAACAAGGAAGATCACAAAAAATGTACACGGACAACATCCGAAAGTGGACGGGTCTACACCCAAGGGAGTTATGCGATGCAGCACATAACCGTCCCAGGTGGAAGAAAATCACTGTGGAATTCTCCAAACACGCAAGCTTACGATCTGCCCGGTCAAGGGATGTGCGAGTAAGTGAGTGAGTGAGTAAATGAATGAGTGAGTGAGTTAATGAGTGAGTGAGTGAATGAATGAGTGAGTGAGTGGGTGAATGAGTGAGTGAGTGGGTGAATGAGTGAATATGTGTGAGATGCACCCTGCTGATGCTATTCAATTATGCCTTAGATCAATGAAATTTGAATCTTTCGATTGTCGTCGAAATGAGTATATATTGTCATTGCATTCGAATGTCCATATAGGTTGTGTGTAAGTTGATCACTTAAACCTATTCTTCGACATTGGACTTTGCTTATATGTGCACATCTCTCTATACAACACTAAGTGCGTCTTTGGTTGATCTCGCCAAGTGTTGACAAAGTGCTTCTTTCGTTGTTCATTGTTAAGAGCGTTCTTCTCGTTGTGCAACCGAAAGACTTGAGTAAAATTCCAGCTGCAGTTCTGCTCAATCTCACAAGTCGTATAAGAAATGATCAGTAGCTTTGAACACTGTTCACAATTTTACATAGCTGTTCTTGTTGGTAGAACAGAATGTACTGTGCTCCTGCGGTGTGTCCTGTTGTTTCTAAATTTCCCTGCCTCCACACGCACACGTATTGATGGTTGCTATGTGCGACTGTGTCCGCATATCAATCTCTAGTGTCACGTCTCAGCCATGCGCCATCTCGAGTTGGGTTCTACCCGAATTATTATTTTGTCCTTGTCGTTCCTCACAGTCTACCCTGATCCCGAACTACTATTCACTTGGCACGTATACGCATCAGCTGACATCATTTATGTTCTGGCCTGAAATTATTTGCATGTGATTGTAAATCAACATCAGGATTTCTCCTTGTGGTGCTTAATGCATTAACATCTCACTCATTCTATGTCAGAACCATTACTTCTGAAGTGATAGTATGGTTTGAGTGACTGCACACGATCACTAATCAGTACTGAAGTGCAATACGTTTAGAGCATTTCTTACCCACTGGTCTTAGATGGTGTGTACTGACATTCTCCCACATAGGATGTCGCCTGGTGGCTTTCTTCGGTTCCCCAACCACGCATACATTAGCATTCGTCTTGTATATTATATTGGCAAAGTATTGTGGTGTCAGTCTGATATTTGTTTACATTTTCTCTTTTACTTTGACATCATAGGTCCCCACAGACAGACAGACAGACCGACATACAGACATACATACAGACAGACAGACAGACAGACAGACAGACAGACAGACAGACAGACAGACAGACAGACAGACAGACAGACAGGCAGACAGACAGACATACAGATATACAGACAGACGGACGGACGGACGGACAGACATCCAGACATCCAGACATCCAGACACCAGACAGACAGCAGACAGCAGACAGACAAACATACATCCAGACATCCAGACATCCAGGCAGGCAGGCAGGCAGGCAGGCAGGCAGGCAGGCAGGCAGGCAGGCAGGCAGGCAGGCAGGCAGGCAGGCAGGCAGGCAGGCAGGCAGGCAGGCAGGCAGGCAGGCAGGCAGGCAGGCAGGCAGGCAGGCAGGCAGGCAGGCTGGCAGGCAGACAGACAGGCAGGCAGGCAGGCAGGCAGGCAGGCAGGCTGGCTGGCAGGCAGGCAGGCAGGCAGGCTGGCAGGCAGGCAGGCAGGCTGGCAGGCAGGCAGGCAGGCAGGCAGGCAGGCAGGCAGGCAGGCAGGCAGGCAGACAGACAGAAGTTCTTTATTTTGGGTATGTATAGTGAGTAAATAAAAGCATAAATATAATAATTACAAATATAATACAAATTATTACGTATAGGTCAGGAAGACACCCACTAAGGATAAAAGCCGCTCTCGTGTGAACCACCTGCAATACTGAGCTCATATGGCTGGAAATATAACCGTAGGCCCGATGGGTGACGAGGCAATACTCCCGGGCATTACGCCTGGACATTACACCTGGGACATTAGCCGCTACAACAATACTCCCTTGCTAGCACAATGTCACCTCTATTGTGTCTAGAATCATGAACACTCGCAACTTTGAACATTGAGGATTAGGGTTAGGGTACCTATGACGGTATGAATACCGGGCTGAACGTAGTGGTAGGTGAATACTCCAAACATCCCATTGCGGCATGACGCAGAGCTATTGTGATGGACTTCAATTGGTAAGTGGCATCTACAATTTACGTGGGAGGGAAAGCAATGATTGTATACCGATATTAGATGGGACCGAGGTAACGGTTTTTCGTATGCAATGAATGCCCATGTGTTTGTTGGTGAAAAACAGAAGATGTCATAATGTTTTGTCTCATAAGCTGAATTCTACGAGATTCTGATAACAATGGTTAGACTGTCGGTAAGCCAAATGATTCCTTGTGCACTTGTTATCTAGATTATGGATGTTCAGGTTTGTCAAATTTGTTTCAACCATCGTACTGACCAATAATATGTGGAGGATAATGCATATTTCGTTTCCCCGAAACATTTCTGCTCCTATGACAGTCAATATGCTGTAATTAGATATAACAGCAAGCAAGGGTTTTTTGGTCAATAACTAGCTAAACTGTATAATTATTATTATTATATAGGTATACTAAATTGTAGTACATAATAAGTGTGGTACATCAATTAGTAATTTGTATGTACCTGGCTGTGCACACGATGTGGCGAATATTGTACATACTATATGTGCACAGTGGCAATCCCTGTGAGTTAATACATTGAATTGCCCATTACCAACTTAACCAATAGTTGGTGTAAATTCAATACAAACAGACAAAGGGCTGCATGAACATATTCATAACACAGAAACACCGGGGGTTATGGGGGTACCGTGTGGAGTAGCACAAGAAAATGTTTTTTGTTGTTTCCCAGGAACATTCCTGCTAATGGAATATTGTCCTATGAGATGGTATCCGGGGATCAATACCTGCTCCAGACCCGTCCGATGCCATGTATTGTAATGCGACACTCGTGGGTTCCTCTCTGAGTTTTAAGCTACCGTAAATGGTACAGTGAAAATGTAGAGCGTTTACGATATACCCACATCACACTCTCTTGTGTGTTGCAGGTTTCCGTGATACACTCACATTAGACTCTCTCCTGTGTGTTGCAGGATTCCACAATACACTCATATTACACGCTCTCGTGTGCGTTGCAGGATTCTACGATACACTCACATTACACTCTCTCTTGTGTGTTGCAGGTTCTAACGATACACTCACATTACACGCTCTCTTTTGTGTTGCAAGTTTCCACGATACACTCACATTACACGCTCTCTTGTGTGTTGCAGTTCTCCACGATAAACTCACATTACACACTCTCGTGTGTATTGCAGATTTCCACGATACACTCACATTACACGCTGTCTTGTGTGTTGTAGGTTCTAACGATACACTCACATTACACACAATCTTGTGTGTTGCAGGTTTCCGTTGGCAGGTGTGGCGTTGTTCTGCTTCTGGCAATAGCGATATTCTTCGCGCGGGTCCCGGAGACGATCGCGTCGATGAACAAGTTCTTCTCGTGCGTATTAAGGTGTTCGGAGGACGTGAGAGATTGTCTTTGGCAGTGCGAGGAAGGCAACCATTGTGAAGCTTTCATGAAGTTATGCAAGGACCTGTGTTTGTCAGCGCAGAGTTTCTGCGAAGAGAGTTGTTTTGAAAAGACCGTGAGAAAACGGAAGAACTAGCAATGCTTGAACGTTTTAATTTCGCTGGCTTTTAACCAGAACACATAGCACATGCATTGGCGGATAAACTTAATTCTGTGAATTAATTTTAACATTTCATACAAAGGCGACTTGTATAATTAAACGTGGTAATTCTTTAAAGTATACCTACGACAACGCGTATATGTTTTTATTCCTTGCTGTCAGCGATGGTCTGAAGATATTATATATAGCGCGGTATCAAGACCTTATATCTGATCAGAGCGGTTTACTCTTCATTCCCTTCAAATTGACTTCTCTGGAAGCATTCAACCACGTTGCATCTACTGCGCGGAAATTGTTCGTATACTGCTCCAACACTGCCAATAGCCAGGTACTCATCCATGCAGCTGAATGAACCCAACCAACGTACGTGGAGTAAACAAACTTACCCAAGGTTCGAAATGTTGTGGAAGGTCTTAGTGTAGCCATCTGTCTGGTTTCGTTACCAAACACTTGTGGATACTTCAGGAACTATTTTATTTTATATACCCCAGTCGAAGGGCGTGCATAGTAACACGATCAATTAACTGAATAGAAAAGGGCACACCTTTCTTAAAATCTTGGGAAGAAAACAGATGACATACGAAAGTGTGAAAATGGAACGATTTCTGCTTTTATAGCCGATTTTCTTTACAACAGTCGAAGAAAACAATGCAACAGTTTGTTTAATCGAAATAACACATTAGGAGACACAAGCTAGCCTGCCATAGTGCAATCTCAGAATAGAAGCTCGCTTCCGGTCATTTAACAAGATTTAACAAGATTGCCACCCAGAGAATTAACTCTAGGTGGCAGGTGGACAAGGAAGCCCTTTGGCTTATCGAGAGTCCGACCCTTTTATTTATGTGTATCCCGCCCTTCTGAGGTATGTGTCGATTTTATTTTTAAACATATTCACGCTACTAGCACCCGCACAATCAGCAGATAATACATTCCATTCATTTAAAGTCCTTTGTGAAAATGAGAACTTTCTTATATCTAATCTGCACTGTTCCTTTGCTAATGTAACTTCATGTCCTCTAGTCCTTCTATCTTTCTTACCTGAAACAAATATATTTCTATCAATATTTTCATAACCATTCATTATTTTAAACACTTCTATCTGATCTCCTCTTAATCTTCAGGTCTCTAGTGTTGTTAAGCCGCATTTTTTAGGCGTATTTTGTAACTAAGATCCCTCAGTTTTGGTATCATTTTAGTCGCTCTCCTCTGTACTCTTTCTAGCAATTCTATGTCCTTCCTGCGATATGGCCTCCACGCTTGAATACAATATTCTAAATGAGGCCTAACTATTGTTTTGTACAGCGGTATTATTAACTATTTTTCCTTACACGTAATGTTTCGCCTAATTAATCCAAGGATTTGATTTCCATTTGAAGCTGCAATTCAGCACTGCTCTGAAACGTTCATATCAGCACTAATGGTTAACCCTAAGTCCTTTTCTTTTACAGTAGTACTTAGTACAGTACCCCCCATTGTATAGTCTACCTCTTCGTTCCCATGTCCTGTGTGGAGGCATTTACATTTCCAAAAATTGAATAGCATTTGCCATTTTTAAGACCATTTGATCAACTTGTCAAGATCATCTTGTAAATGTTGTCTATCTCCACTACTTTTAATCCTTCTAAATACTTTTGTATCATATTCAAATTTCAACACCTTGCCTGTTATTTCATCATCCAAATCGTTGATATATATTAAGAATAATATAGGTCCTAGTACTGATCTCTGTGGTATCCCACTCAATACCTATTTCCAGTTTGAAGCCTCCCCATCAACTACTACACGTTGTCTTCTGTCAATCAGCCATTTTTCTATCCAGTTTATTATACCATTTGCTATGCCATGGACCTTTAGCTTAAGCAGTAATCTTTGATGTGGTACTTCGTCGAAAGCTTTTTGAAAATCTAAGTAGGCGATATCTACTGGTGATCCATCATCTACCCACTTAGTGATGTCTTCCAAAAAACATAACATATTTGTTAAGCATGACCTCGCTTTAAAAAACCCATGTTGAGATGGGTTTATCAAGTTATGTTTAACAAGAAAATCCACCATGTGATATTTAATCAGTCTTTCTAATAATTTGCAAATCACTGATGTTAAACTCACTGGAGTACAGTTCTCTGACTTGTTTCTCGAACCTATTTTAAATAACGGTATAATGTTTGCCTCATTCCATTCTAAAGGAACCACGCCCTCTTCTAATGACAAATTGAAAACTAATTTGTTCTACAATTTCCAATAGTAGTTTGGGCGGAATCCCATCCATTCCAGGTGACTTATTATCCTTCATAGCCCTTATTTTTTAGCTACCATTTCCGGGGTTACAATTAATTGTTCTAAATAGTCTGAATCTGCCCCTTGAACGTATCCTCTGGTACTGGTAGTGAACTAATATCTTCCCTGGTAAACACTGAACTAAAGTACTCATTCATGTCTTCTGCCATTAAGAATCTCTCTGATATTATATTTCCAGCACTATCTTCTAGAGGGCCGACCTTATCTTGAACTTTCTGTTTGCTTCGAACATACGCATACAAACTCTGGCTGTCATGTTTTATAGTACTAGCTAATTGTTGTTCATAGCTTCTCTTTGAATTTGTAATTTCAGCTGTAGCTTGGTTAAGTGCTTCTTTATAAATGTTGTAGACTTCATCATTTCCAGTACATCTACATGACTTCCACATCATTTGTTTATACTTAATTTTTTAATGGCTTCTTTCGATAAGTGTTTCTTTTTGGACAGCTTCCCTTGTTTTTGAAGGGTACACATTTATCAACTATGCACTTAATTTCAATCTTTAATATATTCCAGCATTCTGTTGCTGTCTTCTTTTTTAGTGTGTTATTCCAATCTATCTTTGCTAAATATTTCCTCATGTCCTTATACCTTCCTTTGTGGAAATTTCTCCTATACTACTTTTTACTATTCCTTTCTGATTTTACTTTGATGGTAAAATGTATCTGGTTGTGATCACTACTCCCCAGTGGCTCACATATCTTGACATTGTCAACTAATTCATTCTGTGAGGACAAAACTATGTCTAACACATTCTCACCCCTGGTTGGTTCTAGCACAAGTTAATAAAGGAAAGTATCTGATACTAAAACTAAAAACTTGTGGTCCTCCCTCCCCATACTCTGTAGAGATTTCCATTGTATATGCCCATGGTTAAAATCCCCCATAATAATACAGTCCTGTTTGCTAACGTCCCTTATTGCGTTTTGTATTTTTTCATTCTCTTCTATGCTTATGATTGAACTTCGATAAACTAACCCAACTGTTAACGTTGAGTTTCCTGTAACTATATTACACCAAATAGCTTCTTCCCAATCTGCTTCTGTATCTAATTTTATTTTATAAGCCTGGGTAGATTCTTTAATATATAAAATAACTCCACCTCCCTTTTTTCCTAAACCTTACATATCCTGTCAGTCTCAATTTGGCATCTGATATATCGGTGGTAGTCCAGGATTCGGTTATACCTATTATGTGAGGGTCAATATCTTCTACCATAATGTTTAGTTCATTTCTTTTGTTTACTATACTCCTTGCGTTTAAACAAGCACATTTATATCCAGCTTCAGAAGGGTTTTCCAGACTGTTCTTTGCTGATTTATTTGTGCTGTCTTTATCTATGCCTCCAGTTTCAGGCTTTTCTGTGAGTCCGCGAATTTAGTTTAAATAGATTCAACCTGTCCCATTGTCAACAGATCGCAGCAGCTTCTCTGAGAAAACAGCTGGCCCCTTTCCACCAAGATGGAGGCCATCTCTCATGTACATATCGTCCCCCCAAGAAAGTCTCCCCATATATCTATGAATCCTACCCCCTCTTCTTCACACATCTACTCAACTAGTGCGTTGATCACCATCCTCTTGCAATTATCTGTTCAACTCTTGTCTTGTTTAGCTTCCTCACTAACTGTCTATATTTCTGTACTATCCCACTTGTTCCCTCCCTGTCTGCATTATTTGTTCCTACATGTACCAAAATAGACCCTCCCTTGCCATGTCCCAATACTTTCTCTACCCTGTCAGTCACATGTTCAATCCTAGCCCCCGGTAGACAAACAACGACGTCCTTCCCTTCGCTCAGAGTCTTGTCCGTCTTTCTCATAATGGAGTCGCCCATAAACACCCTCTTTTTCCTCATTGCCCCCTCAATCACTGCCCTAGAGTAGCTCCTTCTTCGGTTTGCATCTGTCTGGTTGTTGTCTTTTCCCCCTGTCGTCTTCTCTCCTGTCAAATTCTCTTCCGATCCATTCTTTTCTGTCGCTTTTTCTCTTGTCACCTTTCCTCCTGTCAGCGTCCCCTTTATCGACTTGTCTTCTATCACATTTGCTCTCACTTCCTTTCGTCCCTTCATCTTTCCTCCCATCTCATTTTCTTCTCGTTCCCTTCAACGAGTCTGTGCAACAGGTTATATTTTTATAGTTAAAATAGATACTGACATATTGGTACCATATATATATATATAAATATATATATATATATACATTTATACATATATTATATATTTGTGTGTATATATATATGATACCAATATATACATATATATATATATATACACACTGTATATATATATATATATACACACTGTATATATATTGATTTATTTACGTGTGTGTGTGTCTGTGTCGAAAGATCAGTGATTGGTACAACCTAGTAGTATGCTAATGTTTGCAGCGTTTCCATAGCAACGCCATTGTTATTCACATTTCAACTGTGTTTTAATATAATGTCACATAGTTAAAACATACATGTGGGCGTGATTAGACTTCTTGTCAAATGTTCTAAGGAAACTCTATCGACAAGTGTATGCAATTGAAACAGATATGTAGCACATATTTGGAGTTGATAAATATATATATTTGCATATTTTGCATATCTTTATTTCAATTTATAAACTCGCCATGCTTTTATCTCTCAATTTCAATAACACACACACACACACACACACACACACACACACACACACACACACACACACACACACACACACACACACACACACACACACACACACACACACACACATACACAGTGGGTCCGTGTATGTATCGTCATTTCCTTTTTCGTTTTGAAATTGCCGAACGAAAAAGGAAAACAACAACCAATGTTTGTTTTTTGTGTGTTCATATTTGAAGTAAGAAAAACGAAAAACGAATAGATAGATAGATAGATACATTTTATTTCAGATCAGTTATGTACGTAATAATATTGTTTATACATGTACATTATTATAAGTATACATGATGATTGATCTTTGGAGTGGATCCGTGTATAAAGACCTACAAGATCGCTAACGTGCAGGCCACCATGACGAATATATATTAAATATGTCTGCATAAATATAACTTACCGATGTTATATAAAACAATAATAATATAAAAAATAGTAACTGTAAATTAATTGAAGTACAAGAAAAGTAGTAAACAAGTAATACCATCATTTGCAAATAGTGATATCAATAATTATTACTACTGTCTCTAAACCCATTGACGTCATTGTTGTCGGTTAATGTTAATTGAAACAAAACTAGCCTAATCTACATTTACAAACATAATCTAATACATACTTGAGTATAACTAATAACAATATTTTTTTATTATAAAATGGCTACTGTAGATATGGTCCATTTGGCTTGCATATATAGCAATTCAGAATGTTACATTGTGATATATATATGGTAATTATATATTTTGTTGCACAGTTTATAAAGCCTTTTGATTGTTTCAAGTATAATTTTTAGAAGAACGTTTTCTTCGATTATTTTTGGAATTTAATGTCTGATGCAATACTTTGAATTTGAATGTTTTACTTGAATATCGTAATTACTGTTGTTTGGAAGGTTGTTTTCCTAATTATTAAAACGTTGAGTGCCCATCTGGTTCTTCTTAATCTTATTATTTTATTTTCCTGGGTTTGAAACATGTTTCGTGGTCCTACATTAAGACCCCATGCTGTTATTAAATAATTTAGGTGTGATAAAAATAGTAAATTGTAGATTATTTTAAAGATGTACACTGGAACATAGTGTCTTAATCTAGGTATAATTCCACATATCCTTGACAATTTGTTGGCTATGTAATTGAGATGAGAAGACCATGTTAGATTCGAGTCTATGAAAACACCAAGAAATTTAAAGTGTGTTACATGTTCAATTGGAATACTGTTTACCTCAATATTAGGAATGTCACTATTTTTAAATTTTCTTTGTTTACTATGACAAATCATCATCTTCGTTTTGCCTACATTGAGTGAGAGCTTGTTCACTGCTAGCCAGTCAGTTATCTTGGTTAATTCCACATTTATTTGATTAGATGTTGAGTTAGTTGTATGGTTATTTGTGAAGTTGCCCAACGTGCTAATCAGTGTGGTGTCATCAGCATACACGATGGGTGTACATTTTGTACAAGCCATTGCTAAATCATTGATATATACATATTAAGAATAGTAGAGGTCCTAATATTGACCCTCGAGGGACTCCTGCGATTATTGTTTCTGCAGATGATTGAACGTTGTTAACTTCAACATATTGCTCTCTGTTGTATACGTAACTTCTGAACCAATCTAACTCTACATTTGTTATGCCGTAATGTTTTAGCTTGCTGATGAGAATTGCAAGGCCTTTGACAAATCTAGGAATATTGATATAGGTAGTTTTTTTTACATCAAGATCTAAATATATTCGATCTACCATTTTAGTTAATGCTAATTCGGTAGAATAAGCTCTGAATCCGTACTGATTTGCACAAAAGAGGTTAGTTATAGCGAAATATTAAAATAGTTGAGCATGAACTGCTTTTTCAAAAACTTTAGATACAGAAGGTAAAAGTGATATAGGTATGTAGTTATTCATATCGTGTTCATCATCTTTCTTGAAAATAGGAACAATCTTTCGCCATTTTCAATTCATCTTCCTATTGTCAGTGACTGATTAATTATGCAAGTAACTGGCTTGGCTAAGGCATTGACTGAAGCTTTTAATAACATTTTAGAAATGCTGTCATATCCAGAGCTTTTCTTATGCTTTAGTATATTTATAATTGTTTTCGTTTGTTCTTCGTCAATTGGTGTAATTGTGAAAACTGTCTCTACTTCTTGTCTATATAAGTTTTGAAGTTAGGTTTTCCTTCAGTATCGATTTTATTAGCAAGATTTGGCCCAACGTTTAAAAAAGTATTGAATTGATTTGCTATTTTGTTTTGATCTGTTATCTTGATTCCGTTTTTATTAAAGTGAGTTGGTGATTTTTTGGGGATTTAGGATTTATTCATTATATCAGCAATAGTTTCCCATGTTTTTTAGTGTCTTTTTTGTGTTTGTTAAATTTTAACTTGTAATAATCTGCTTTGGCATCTCGTTTCAGCTTTCTGACTTGTTTAACTTCTTTGGTTTTAAGTTCCGCATATTTTGACGCATATGCCATTGTGCCAGGTTCTGTCATGTTGACTGTTTTTTAGAGTTTGTCCCTTTGTTTAATTTCTGAGAGGAGATTGCAATTCATCCATTTGGATTTTTTGTGTTTATGTTTATTGAATTTAACAGACTTTAATGGAAAGTGCCTATTTATTATTTCGTCAAGTTTTGTAGTGAATTGTTGATCACAGGTTATCGTAGGGTCTGCTGTTACATTATGATCAGAAACTTCGGTCCATTCTACGTTTTCGAGTTCTTCCAGAAAACCCCGCATTTTGTTTCCTGTAAATGATCTTGTGTTAATTGTTTTTATTTTATTAAATGTTTTATTAACATAAAAAATTAGAGGAGCAAATATGGCCATGTGATCGGATATTTGCATAGCTAGTATACCACTCTGTGAGATTGTGAGTGGGTTTGGAGATTTACAATACATATGATCTATTAGTGTTGCGTTTCTTTTTGATATTCTGGTGGGTAAGGTTATGATAGGTAGCAGATTTAATTCTGCCAATGAATCATAACATTCTTGAAATGTATTATTGAAGTTTAACTTTAATAAATCAATATTAAGATCTCCTGTTAATGCGGTGTGTTTAGAGGAATTACACAAGTTCCGGATTATGGGGGTGAAATCTTGCAGAAAAGAATCTATTGAGGCATGATTATTGTTATGTTTTGGAGGTCTATATATGTTACGTATTGTAATGGCTTTACCCGAATCGTCAATAATTTTTATAAACAATCCTTCCCAGGTTGAGAAGATATTATGCGATTTGTAAATGACTACAGAAATATTGTTTGATATGTATGTTACCAGCCCTAACCTTGGTTATCATAGTATAATTGTTTAATTTAAGATGCTCAATGTCTGTGTGTTGAAATGAATGCAATGAATCAGCCAGCATGTTAACTAAGATATCTAACTCATCAAATTTGGAGTTAAAAGAGTCTATGTATGGACTTAGCACTGTTAATTTATTTTTGTTTTTAGCCAAGAAGCCCTTCAAGTCTTCAACGTTATAATATCGAGTCTGTGCTCGAACTGAGCTTTCATCGGGGTCCAAGTTTATAAGTTTTGTGAAGTCAATTTCATCAATGCCACCTTTGAATCTTAGAAATTCTTCAGTGTCAATCGACATCATTTCAATATGATTAGATCATGCGTTACCAATTGATAAATAAATACTACACTACTGTATGTTACTAGTGATATGACCATATCTGGAGATGATAGTAGTGGCAGCACGCTATTTATGAAATACAATGCCACATTAATGTACTCATCACCGAATGCTGAAACTAAACAGGTATAATGGAAACATAGAATAAGCAGTTTGATACGTTGAAATACTGCATATAAAAGTGAACAAGCATATAGATATAAACAATGTGTGGTGATACTATTTACATTCATCAACAAAACAAAACAAGCAGGAAAGAGAGAAAAAACCAGGATGATTAGGCTTATTAATAATGCTAAAGTACGGTGGCAGAATGCCCATGGCTTGCATACACACTGCCATGTTATTATACATTACACCAGTCGTTGTTCGTTTCGGGAGTCACTTCACTTAGCGTTCAAGTTGTTTGAGTTCGCGCTCAGTGGTAATGTTTACCTTGCGCCCGGATGACAGTAGACACACAATGCGACCGTCCATAGTCCATGTTGCTTGCACCCCAGCAGCAGATCGCGCTTTTTGTTAAGTTCTCAGTTATTACATTTTTTGTTCCTTTCAGTTTTCGTTTTGTTGCGATGATCTTTTGTCGTTGTTCGTATCGCGCGAACTTCACAATGATCGGGCGTGGTTTATCGCCTTGTGATTTTCCCAGTCAATGACTGCGGTCGATGCTTTTGCAGTCTAGCATGATCGACCCCTAGCGACTTGCTGTATATATCGATTACCGCGTTGGTCGTCGTCTCCTTTTGTTGTTCAAGGATGCCATGAAAGACTTGTACCTCTCCAAGTCGTCTATCTGGTCACTTAGGAAGCGTCGGCTGCCTTACCGCTTCGGCTAGGCGGCAAAAAGTGGTAACTTCGGCGGGACAATTCGGTCGCACAGGCAGCATTTTAAAAACAAGTTCACTAAAACTGCATCGTCGCCGAAGTGGTATCGTTGCCGACGCGACAAGTACGGGCGAATATTGGTCGTTTCGGCGCTTTGTTTTATGAAAGGTTTCGATTAGTAAATTGATTATACTCAAATTTCCGTGATAAACTACTTTATTAATTATTATGTTTAGCAGAAATACATAATATAAAACTGGTATTTGAGATTGTACTATTATGTGAAAGTGCTTGAAAATCTAAATAATAAAAAAGAATATTGGAATGCAAAGATTAGTATTTTGGAAAACACTCGAATTAAACGTTACATTCTGAGATCGCCCATATTTTAAATTAAATAAAACTGTTCAGTGAATCATCGTGCCCCATACAATATCATAAACTATATATAACTTTTCTCGTACTACGCAATTTTAAAATAAAACGGCATTAAAGATTAACAAGTATATCCGCGTGCTATATTCCGCTGAAAATACGTGGCCAATTTTAGAAGAAAAAAAAACACTTTATCAAATACATATCAAATGCCATCTGATGCATATGGCAACACATAGCTCATTCTACAATGCAACTTTAAATTCATAACAATCTGACACTTGTGCAAGATGTAATCCGCACCTCATTTCTAGTTTTATTATAAACAATCATGTATAATTTCGCAAGTAATAGGTTACCCCTAATTGTGTAGCGTTTTCTGTACAAATATAATGTTACTTTTTTCAACAAATCATTCCACTGGCGTCTAACTATAACCCGGATGTGTGTGTGTGTGTGTGTTTGTTTGTGTGTTTGTGTGTGTGTGTGTTTGTGTGTGTGTGTTTGCGTATGTGTTTGTGTGTGTGTGTGTGTGTGTGTGTGTGTGTGTGGTTGTGTGTGTGTGTGTGTGTGTTTGTGTCTGTGTTTGTGTGTGTGTGTGTGTGTGTGTGTGTGTGTGTGTGTGTGTGTGTGTGTGTGTGTGTGTGTGTGTGTGTGTGTGTGTTCCTTGTCTCTTGTCAAATTTCCACACCATCAAAACTTAGATGTAATGGTTTGGTATATATTCGTTTTATTTCTGTATCATTCCACATTATTGTAGCCTCACCAGATGGGTGACCATGTACTATTCCATCCGAGTAGTCAAATAAGATATAAAATCTATTTTCTTGTAACGTAACGCACACACGCACAAACGCTCAGTGGTAATGTTTACCTTGCGCCCGGATGACAGTAGACACACAATGCGACCGTCCATAGTCCATGTTGCTTGCACCCCAGCAGCAGATCGCGCTTTTTGTTAAGTTCTCAGTTATTACATTTTTTGTTCCTTTCAGTTTTCGTTTTGTTGCGATGATCTTTTGTCGTTGTTCGTATCGCGCGAACTTCACAATGATCGGGCGTGGTTTATCGCCTTGTGATTTTCCCAGTCAATGACTGCGGTCGATGCTTTTGCAGTCTAGCATGATCGACCCCTAGCGACTTGCTGTATATATCGATTACCGCGTTGGTCGTCGTCTCCTTTTGTTGTTCAAGGATGCCATGAAAGACTTGTACCTCTCCAAGTCGTCTATCTGGTCACTTAGGAAGCGTCGGCTGCCTTACCGCTTCGGCTAGGCGGCAAAAAGTGGTAACTTCGGCGGGACAATTCGGTCGCACAGGCAGCATTTTAAAAACAAGTTCACTAAAACTGCATCGTCGCCGAAGTGGTATCGTTGCCGACGCGACAAGTACGGGCGAATATTGGTCGTTTCGGCGCTTTGTTTTATGAAAGGTTTCGATTAGTAAATTGATTATACTCAAATTTCCGTGATAAACTACTTTATTAATTATTATGTTTAGCAGAAATACATAATATAAAACTGGTATTTGAGATTGTACTATTATGTGAAAGTGCTTGAAAATCTAAATAATAAAAAAGAATATTGGAATGCAAAGATTAGTATTTTGGAAAACACTCGAATTAAACGTTACATTCTGAGATCGCCCATATTTTAAATTAAATAAAACTGTTCAGTGAATCATCGTGCCCCATACAATATCATAAACTATATATAACTTTTCTCGTACTACGCAATTTTAAAATAAAACGGCATTAAAGATTAACAAGTATATCCGCGTGCTATATTCCGCTGAAAATACGTGGCCAATTTTAGAAGAAAAAAAAACACTTTATCAAATACATATCAAATGCCATCTGATGCATATGGCAACACATAGCTCATTCTACAATGCAACTTTAAATTCATAACAATCTGACACTTGTGCAAGATGTAATCCGCACCTCATTTCTAGTTTTATTATAAACAATCATGTATAATTTCGCAAGTAATAGGTTACCCCTAATTGTGTAGCGTTTTCTGTACAAATATAATGTTACTTTTTTCAACAAATCATTCCACTGGCGTCTAACTATAACCCGGATGTGTGTGTGTGTGTGTGTTTGTTTGTGTGTTTGTGTGTGTGTGTGTTTGTGTGTGTGTGTTTGCGTATGTGTTTGTGTGTGTGTGTGTGTGTGTGTGTGTGTGTGTGGTTGTGTGTGTGTGTGTGTGTGTTTGTGTCTGTGTTTGTGTGTGTGTGTGTGTGTGTGTGTGTGTGTGTGTGTGTGTGTGTGTGTGTGTGTGTGTGTGTGTGTGTGTGTGTGTTCCTTGTCTCTTGTCAAATTTCCACACCATCAAAACTTAGATGTAATGGTTTGGTATATATTCGTTTTATTTCTGTATCATTCCACATTATTGTAGCCTCACCAGATGGGTGACCATGTACTATTCCATCCGAGTAGTCAAATAAGATATAAAATCTATTTTCTTGTAACGTAACGCACACACGCACAAACGCACACACGAACACACGAACACTCGCACACACTCACACGCACACACGCACACACGCACACACACATACACACACAAATACACACAAAGACACACATAGTGAATACATTTTTTGAAAATACAAACTGATATTTGTAGAGAATATTATGTTTACTAATAAAATTAACAGCCAATTATACTTTAGTCTTTCCAATATTTTAGCGAAAAATTAGTACTTTTGAAAATAGCCAATAGTTAGAACGCTGATGAGTTTCTTTGTATCGAGGCACTACTTTCTAGGATACAAATATGAACGGGTAGAACATCAACAGAAAACGTTAACAAATTAGGAGTAACCTATTACTTGCGAAACGGTAGAAGACTTTTAAAAATAATACTACCGAACTAGAAATGAGCAACTGATTAGATATTGCGTGTCATTTCACTGCCGGTCAGATTTGTAAAATTAAAGTTGCATTGTGAGTTTAAGTACGATAATTATTGTTAACTATTTTTAATGAAAGTGAATGTACAACACCAACTCTAATAACTCGCTAAAGTATGTGTCATTTTGGAATTTGATATATTATTCGATAAATTATGTGTTTTTGGCCAGAATAACCGGTCGAATGTCCAGCGGAATATGGCACGCAGATAACAAAATTATTTGTTTTATTGTTATTTCGTTTTTCTAACATATATTAGACATACCGCGAATAGTAGATTGTATTCATTTTTTGTTTTTCGTACTTCAAATATGAAAACGAAAAACAACCTTTGTTTGCTTTTTCGTTCGCCAATTTCAAAACGAAAAAGGAAAAGACGGTAAATACGTGGACCACAGTGGCGTTCGTTTTTGTTTTAAGTTATCCTTATACAAGTTCACATTGGAACTCTCGTAAACAAAACATTCGTTGCCAAACATACAACTACAATGCATCACTCCACAATGTCCCGCCATTGTCCATGTTGAATTGAAATAACAAATTATGCAGTGGTGTAACGAAAAGAGTGGCTCCTCTGTTGCGGAATGTAGCTGTGAGGGTTACTAGTTTATTGATTGAATCGTTTATTCAAACATTGGCACCATTGATACCATGCAAGACAACCATGCATATATAGATATGCATAATCACATACACATCGATACATTTGATGCGATATCATCATATTTACAAAATACCACATACGTACATAATTTAATATATACATAGGTCCTACATAAATGAGTAACAATGTTTGAAGGGGCGTGCATAGTAACATGAGTAATCAACTGAATAGAAAAGTGCATACTTTTCTTAAAGGGATTCTTTGAGAATTTTAATCTCTTTGTAATGCACGCAATTATTAGATAATAATGTTAATATGATTATTTCATGTAATTCTATGCGTTTATTTCATTAGAATTATTATTTTTAATTAATCACTAATGACCATCACAATATATCGAAAACAAATCCCTGCGTAGGCGCAGTTTCTGCTTTGGGCCCAACTCCACGATCCGTATAAGGCATGCTCATGAATATTCGGGACTGTCCGTCAAACTTCGATTAGCTACGCCGAGTTAATAGATGCAAGAAATACGTCATCAACATGTGTGTATAATGATTAGCCACCGCCATGCGAATGAGTCCTGACCGATAAAATTATCACAATGAAACGTGGACCAGCTGTTAATGCCATAGATTCAGCAAAAAAATTATATGGAATAAAAGGAGAATGAACATAGCGACAGTTCATGACAGACGGATTGATTTAAAAGAAAAAACACCACCTCTCCATGCACGAAGCCGTCGATGCCGATGCCGATGTCATATTGAATGATTGACATTGTTTTTGTTGAATTATAAAAACTATGGTACCATCATGTTCCTTTTAATGAAACGTTTAGATAACAGAAACTTACCGAAGCCGAGAAACATTCAATAATGAAACCATTTTATTTTCACCATGAATCCAACTGCTATTTCCGTAAGCAATATAAATACATTATACATCACTAAAGTAATTTACAGTATTAAAGTAGGATAGGTGGTTATGTACTTTCCTATCTACATAAGGTTTATTTTTAGTTTGAAAAATGAAGATCTATAAAGAACATTATTGTCGACAAAATATTAAAATATATTGCATTAGTGTAAAAACATGTTTTATTTTATACTGGGAGTGCAAACGTAATTACTTGTTCTGCCCATCATTTAGAGTAAAAGATATTGAATTTGTTTCTCTCAAACTCCTGTTTCGATAACAAATAAAATGGCCATTGTATGATGGAAATAAAGTTATAAAATTACAAAACTTTAAAAGTAACGCATATTTTAAAACACTGTTTTCAGTCATCATTGGTGTATTTAGCTCAAGAAGATCCTTAAAATATTTTGAATGTTGTGGAACATTTATATTTTATGAATTTTCAAAATTATTGTAAAAGCAACTTTGTCGACCCCTTTTTATACACTATTCCCAGTATAGTTCACATAACACAAACTTGTTTCAAAAATGTTTGAAGAATATGCTGTAGAACACAATCCAAACATAAGAAAGCATATTTTTTTTTATGTACTCCTACTTTGCAACATAATAACAGGATGATGTACATTTGGATGCACAAATTGATCGATTGCACAAATCCATCTGAAACGTAGTGATGTACATATTCCCAGCAGAAGCCACACGGAACTAATGTGGCAGAAAAAAGTCGGACATCTTCTTCACTACTGTGTCAGTTAACATATTGTCCTATTAATAGCACTGCTATGCATTTTGATAAACAAAGCTATAAGATGCACACATCTATTTGAAACTCGAAGTGAGGTACAACTTCCCAGTAGATGTCGCACAGAACAGAATGGGGCAGAACGAAGTCAGACATCATCTTATGTCAGGTGACCCATTGTCCAATTAATGGCATTGTTAAGTAGAACTCTTCAATATCCTATTTCCATCAGCTCAGCTATTTCCAAAGTTCCTGCAAATAAACAAAGTTTAATTTAGGAAACTGAGCCTAAATATGAATTAACTAACCCAACACTGTGCAGATTAATTCAGTTTAGATATTGGATTATGGGACATATCACCAAGTGTACAGCTGGCTAAATGGAAAAGAAATACAAGAGAACCTTGTTATGTTGATTCAGTCAGACTAAAATCCCAATCCATTACTTTGGCCAACTTTTAATATGCTTCTACATAATTACCTGTAGGCATTGGTCATATACAGTGCATTCCAGATAACTCGAACTCACATAAGTGAATTTTTGCTATGTTAGGTCAATCTTTTCCTCGGTCCAGGGCAAAGGTCCCAAAAAGGAGACCTTCTGATAACTTTCTAGTTGTCAGAAATTCCACTTATTCGTATTTTCATGGGTCCCTGGAAGTTCGACCATTTCCAGAGTGCCCTGTATATTTTCATTTATTCTTAATATATAATTAATGTTGTATATAATTATACATATGGGCCATTCTCGTGAAAAGTGTACAGTAACATGTCAAAAATAAATGTTTAATTTGTTTTTAGCGAGTACTATTATTATCAAATGTGCTATTTACATGAAGCAGTACAATTTGATCTGATCTATTATTATATTTTAAAAATGTATTCATGGATAAAAACTTATGTATACTAGAGTGCTGATCTGCTGGTGTCCAAAATTCGTGCATCGTAAAAATCAGTGGCAACATGGTATGGTGTACTTTTTAACAAACCTAAAACGTTTACATTGAATGATGACATGCCAGCCAGGTTTACTAACAATCGGAGCTGTAGCATTAAAAACAGTCTGTGAACGTACGAATCTCACATTTTATGTTTCGGTTCAAATAAGTGGGGAAACGGGGACTTCACTGCATCTCAAATACCGGACAATGCAGTTTTACTAACTAGAAAGGCGAGACCCTTGCCTAAGGCTATGTTATTTACTGTAGTAGAGGCACGACAGGCTCAGTGACAGTCCCAGCTGTAGCTGACACTGACTGCAGCCGTCCGCGTTGGCGGGCGTTATAATTCTATTTAATCGAAACGTTACTCGGCTGACGGCATTGGGAAGCAGGATAAATAAACAATGCATACGCTTCCTACATTTATACAAATAGCTGTCAATATACATATGTCTACAAATTACTTATTTACAATGCCATTGCTTGAAACAACTTACCTCGGAATCTGACATGTTGGCTGTGTGTGTGACGTCAACGGTCTATGCGTTGTTCACTGCGCGGACATGAATATTAATTATTCTTAGGGTACAGAATTAATAATCCACGTAGCAACAAGCTCAAAATGATTCGCGTAAACACAATTGTTTATTGGCGTTTTGCGCAGATAACACCCAAATTATGCAAAAACAGGCAAGACATAAGTAGCAGAGAAAGTACTTATGAAAAATTAATACGTTTTGATACGGTACACCTCGAATGTATATTAGCTTACAAAGAATCCCTTCAATCAGTTAATGTTTTGCGAAATTTTTCCAAAACGACATTAGCGAAACTAAATTAATTTATTGACGCATCCAGGAAATGACTTTTGCAAAACACTGCCTATCCAACAATCTTTACATACGTGTATCACGTTACTTGGTCGGCATCACATCTGCCACATAAGCCATTAGTTCTCGCTGAAACAACTTTGACCTATGTGTTTGTTGCAAACACGCCATTTATGGTTATAATTTTAACAAAATATTCGATGCAATGTCGGATATATTCGTATGTTTGACAGCCATTCTGCATACTTGACGGACTTTGTCGCAAAGCAATAGGTCACGTGATGGATATAACAATTGAGGTGGGATCTATAAGTTTAGTCATTTTAATCAGCTCAACCATTTCAGAATGATAAATATTGCTTCGTTAATAACCACGTGTGTGTATTTGTTTGTGTGTGTGTGTGTGTGTGTGTGTGTGTGGGTGTATGTGTGCGTGTGCATATGTGTGTTTGCTTATGTGTGTATGTGGTGTGTGTGTGTGTGCGTGTGTGCGTGTGTGCGTGTGTGCGTGTGTGCGTGTGTGCGTGTGTGCGTGTGTGTGTTTACTTCTGTGTATCCGTAATGTGGGTGCGTTTGCGACAGCATGTTTTTTTCTAGTGTGATCTCGTGTGGTCCAAATATGTGTTTTTCTAAAATAAACCTATCTTGGCATTGCACAGCTTATTGGATGCCATTCAGTCTGGTTGGGTAATCTCGATGGACACTCCTAAAACAATGCTATTCAGCTTGATATGTAGTAGCACTTGTCACAAGGTTATAAAAGTGGCGTTAGGTTCTCTGGCCTGGTTCAATCTAACACTCATTTGTGCTAAAACGTAACCGTCGCTCGGGGGTTAGTGTTTTTATGAAGAAAGAGCGAGACTAGAGATGCTCTACGCTACCGACGTCATGCCTGCCATGGTAAGTCTACAATAATTCCGAAAAATATATGTATGCACACACACACACACACACACACACACACACACACACACACACACACACACACACACACACACACACACACACACACACACACACACACACACAGACACGCACATTATAACTTAATTCGTTACTTTTCTAAATACAAGTTATACAGTAACATTTTAACTAATTAATACAGTGTATATTATATTAATTGTTCCATGACTGATAACATATTTGAACGCCTAAAACAGTGGAAATACGTTTGTTGTATCATGTGTCTTGAAAACATGTGTAGTAGTTTGTTTAACTAGCTATCCTGATCAATAATTATTACTGGCGTATGAATGACAGCATAAACCACACAAATTACTGTCTATTATTTTATATCATTCATTTCGTTTGCCAACTACAGTGTAGGTAATATACATTAAAGCCTAACAATTAGTTACAAAGCACTGTTCCATAATACAGTATTGGTAGACTTAACATAATATTAATTTCATTACTTGAATTAATTTTACAGGCAACTGCAACATTTGACTTTATTTAATTCTCAAAGGATTATATTGGCTTTGGCACTAGCCACTGGGCAACTTAATTGTTGTTGGTTTGTTTGGCAATTTCCTCAACAAGTCACTGGTAAGGGTAAGTTCTTATATAGCGCAGTATTCCGTCCTTAGTATTGCTCAAAGCGCTCAACAAGGAGCAAATCGTTGTCATGTATATGTGTCACTACGTTAAAAACATATTTTTAGGTCATTTATTAGGGACTAAGTCCAAGTATGCATGGGCAAAATGACATAAGTGCTAAAATCTAGATCTGTCACCTCCAGGTATGAATGTGTCAACTGCAGGCAAACAAATTGTAATCTTAGTTATCGTGAAATTGTGGTCATACTTATATAATGTATGTTGTTATTCTTTATGATGCAATTTCGCAATACATGTACTCACGCACGCACGCACGCATTCACGCACTCACACACACGTATGCTTGCATGCACATGCGCACTGACGCACACACAAACCACCTACACAATTACAATACGCGTACAAATCCAAATCGCCGAAGTGATATTAATCATTGACATGACAGTAAACGAATTCATCAGGTGACCCATTGCCTTGCGACTAGGTCTTTCATTGATGCAAAATGGCTGACGTTCATATGAATGTGCTGAAATTCTTTTCAAGAGAAACATCGGTGGTACTGCAAAACTTGACAGAGGTCATGCACATAATTTGTATTTCTGGGTTCGTCAATCACCCCTTTAGAATATGTTGACCGATTCACGCTAGTCACGTGACACATGGGGGACGTGGGTAATGTCTTGTTAAACAGGTCACGTGTGATAAACAAGGTGGGTACTGGCTGTAGTTTGGGGATCCATTTTTGTTTGCTCAAAATCGCAAGTCGCACACCGCGTAAAGGCGGGGATGAATAGTGATTTGAAACAATACGAAACGCTACACGTTTTTGTCAGGACTTTCCGAACTAAAAACACCACTCATAACGGATGTTCGCGATCCTTATGTTAGGGGTCATCATAGCGAGAGTCCACTGCGTACACTTCTAACGATTCACTCCATTATTTTGTCTTCTTATCTCTCCACTATATTTTGTGTTGCAGCTTTCCACGGGCAGATCAGGCTTTGTTCCTGTTCTGTTAGTGGCGACATTCTGCAGTCAATTACCAGGGACGACCGCCATATCGCCAAGTAGGTATTTATCGTGCATGAGGCAGTGTAGATTGGAAACAAGCGAATGCAAGCGGCATTGCAAAGAGGTAAACACGTGCGAGGCTTCCCTCAAGTTCTGCAAGAAACTATGTTTATCAGCTCATGAATTTTGCGAAAAGAGGTGTTTCTTTAATTTTGGTCCGAAGCGGAAGGATTAACGATGTTGCACTACTTAGAAACACACTGGTTGTATGGAGCGGATTATGAGGATTATATGGATTTATGCATGCCATACACATACGACTGTTTTGATCACAAGGTGGAATATAATTAATCATATTCATGTTTTGTATTTACTGTTGTCATCTACGATCTGTGAGATGTTTGTTTTGGAAGAATGCTTTACTGTCGCGATCTCTGGTGTTTGTACACATCAATCCCAGTGCCAGATTTAGGGCAGAAGAGACGTGGCAGTTGCACAGGAGCTCCGACAATATAATTTTATGGGGGCCCCCAACACAATATTTTTGGGGTAATTTCTTTAGGGTCGAAACGTTTTTATACGAAATTTGAGTGCTTCAATATGATACAAATTTATGTTTTAAATGGATTAAAGTCGTATTTGCAGTGAAGTCCCTATTGTAGAAGGTAGGGAGGGGTGAAAACTATTATGATAAGATACCCTCTCAATCAGTGCTAGTTGTTATTCCGGGCACTATATTGCACACACGCACACGCACACAGTCAAAGTGTTTTACTCTCCTACCACCACCACCACCACCACCACCACCACCACCACCACCACCACCACCACCACACCACCACAGTGGATGTGCATTAGTGCCAACGATGACTATCTGCTCTGGCCCATGCTGTCACGCATGTACGTGTGCAGTCGCCTGAGTGCGCTGGCGCATCTCTCACACTCGCACGAGGTCACGGGGATGGTACACGCCACCTGCAGTAGCACATGCAGGTTGGGGAAGATGTTCTTCTGGCATACCTTGATCGCGCAGGAGTCGGGATATTCGCTTGGCTTCTTGCCCATGAATCGAGCCTGCCAACGGTGCATTTCCTCTGCCAGCAGAGACGGTGTGGGTAGATCATTTTTGTACAATTCTGCAATCTCTTCTAAGGCTGGATGTCTCTCTTAGGTGACCGAGGGCACCAGACCCAGAAGGCGAATACTCTGTCCAGACAGTGATGAAACACACCAAACATTATTAAATACAGACCTGTTATATGGAACTGTAACCACTAGTTTATGTTTGAAGTAAGGTACTATACTTAAGTTTACTTCTATTGCGCCTAAATCCTTGGAAACCAACCTCAGAGGCGCATCAATACAAAATGATTGTTCAATCTCAAAATCCATAAGCACTGTGTTTTGTAACAATCTACCATGTTTATAATAGGTTTATACATCTGTATTATTAAAAAAATATAATTTGACATCAGTATATTGTATGAATTATTTACAAATATGATGAATCAAATAACAATTAATATATCATATAGAAACAAATTAATGCCACACTGCCGACCACAAAAAAGAACTGCCTCTGCAATCCTCTGCTGTCGGCTTTCGTGTGTTCGTGTGTTCGTGTGTTCGCATGTTCGCGTGTTCGCGTGTTTGCGTGTTCGTGTGTTCGTGGGTTCGTGTGTTCGTGTGTGCGTGTGTGCGTGTGTGCGTGTGTGCGTGTGTGCGTGTGTGCGTGTGTGCGTGTGTGCGTGCGTGCGTGTGTGCGTGTGTGCGTGTGTGTGCCTGTGTGTTTGAGTGTTTGTGTGTTTGTGTGTGCGTGTGCGTGTGTGGATGTGTGCGTACTGTGTGCATGTTTATGTGCGTGTGGTGTGTGTGCGTCCGCCCACCCACGTCTGTTTACGCGCGTGCGCGTGCGCGCGCGTGCCTGTGTCAGTATAATGTTTCTCGTAATAAAGTAGACATGATATTGCCATCTTTAGACAGCCTGATGGAGGCTACTGAGTCTAACTGGTTATCCTGACACTGCCCGGACAGCCGGGGTTGGTACTGTAGTTCAATTTCGTACCCCATAGCGGATGTCACGAGGATAATATGTATGTATCTTAACGTTTCTCTTTTAGAGGGCTTGGCCCTCGTGCGCCAAAATTTCAGGGATTAATCAACGACCCCCTAGAGTTAGAGTTAATACCTATATCTTTTGAAAATACCCCATGTATGTTAAGACACCTTTATGAAGTAAATCAGTTCGTTCCTTAAAGGCACATTACGTATTATGTAATGTGCGCGTAATACGTAAAACGTATCATAACAATTGAAGGAACAACGCGCGCGGGGCAAAAACGGAAAAACGGCTTCTGAATGACAGCCTTGGCACCATGGAGTAGAGGCAGACGCAACAATGCTTATATCTACCCTCATGCCAATAGCATAGCGATACGAATATTATTTGACAATTCTACATTATCACGACTACGGCCTATCGATTGACGTAAAGTTAACATTCTCTCCGACCTTCGTAATTTTTAACATACAACGAGTATCTGGTGTTTATGTAACGATGCTGTGTTTTCTAATATTTTGTATATATTACTTTCACGACTGTCTTCCATCAAGGCATCCCGTCAGGTGACGGGCATTTTTGCTTGTTAATATAACTCGACGCAGCGCTCTCCCCAGTATACTACTGATCTATGTTAACATGTATATTTAATGTTCGTATAACGATGATTGCGTGTGTGTGAGCGCACAAGTACGGACGTACGAATGCATGCACGCGCATACACACACACACGCACACACACACACGCGCGCGCGCACACACACAAACACCAATGATTTCGTAGCCCGGTAGATGGCGCCACTCAACATGCTGCAAAGGTATTACAAGTAGATACACTGTGGCGCTTACGTTTATCCGGGCGTTAAATAATATCCGGGTGACGTTTCTGCGCGTGCGTGTATCTACGAGAATGTATTTAGCACCAGCTACGACTGTCGCGCTTTCATTTATCCGGGAGTTATGTATGTTTATATATATATATATATATATATTTATTTATATATATGTCTACATATATACATAAATTATAAAATGTTTGCTTCCCACAGACATAACAAATTTCTGTCGTCACGTGATTTACTCTTATACTTGGTCACAAATCTGAAACAGCAAATTATAATTATGTACTCTAACTATGACGCTCGTATTACGACAACAAATGAAACATATTTAACTACTGGATATTATTTATCACTACGTGATCTACTGGTACCAAATATTATGCCTTACATATGCACATAAACATCACCCGGATAAAATTTAACGCCCGGATAAATGTAAGCGCGACAACGCAAATCTCGTTCGATATATGTGTACGTATTCCGTAGTCTGCTTGATAGATGACTACATATTACTGGCGACGGAACCGGGGGTCTTGGCGAATTATGTTTTCCCAAACATATATCTATCGGCCCGTCCACCTTGCATGTAGCTCCGCCCACTTTGTTAGTGTTCTCGCAAGAATATTATATCTGCGCATGCGTGAAAACCAATGTTTTCGCTATTGATAAATTGTAGTAGTATTAGTGTTTTTGAAGAAATAAAACACTGAAAAAAGTGTATACATGGCTTTAGGAAACGAAAACACTGAAATAAGTTTACATACTGCTGTAAGAAATACTCGTAACTCAAAACAACATTTCTAACAGTTTTTTCTATCAGAAATTTGACGGAATAAAGAGATTTAGCAAATATATATCTTACGGAAGAATTTTATCAGGTTTTTGTTAAGACGGAAAAAAGATTGCACGCGCGATTTGTGCCCCCATCACGTATAATCGTTCTGCATAATCCGATGACATGTTGTAGTGTCTGTAGTGGTTAGCGCATGTGACTGTCAATCGGAAGGTTCTGAGGTAAATGCTGCCATTGGGAAGGTGAACATTTTTGACTAAGATATAAAAAACAATTAAACCGTAAGTTAGTATTTATAATGTATTTAATATTTTAACTCTTAGAGAGTACTGTCATTATATATATATACACACATATATATATATATACATTTACTGTATATACAATTATAAAATTATTATCTAAATAAATGTACTTTATGGTACAATACATTCATTGTTGAGACAATACCGTTTTATGGTAAATCGAAGAAAATGAGCATTACATTATGTTTCTAAATCTAAATAGTGTTTATTAATTTGATAACCAGTTTTATTAATAAGGAAGTAAAATTTGCACTTTTGGAGAAACTTACAACATTTATTTACACATCTACGTCATGAGAAAGTTATCATTAGATCACAAAATTGATATGTATTGGAAATAATTCAACAAACTTTTACCCTTAGGCTAAACTACCTTGAATACATTACTATAATATATAAGCAAACATTCTGCTCGAATTGCACCATTTCTTTAATTTCTATAAGCATTCTCAGCGAATTGTTGTACCATAATTGGGAGGTATAGAAGCATGCACAGTAACTTCAGTTTGATGTACAAATAGTCTTATGACTGCTACAATTACAACTGCTTTTTAATTTTCCTACATAAAATCGTTCCTCTTACATGAAGTGCTTTCATCTGACTGTTTGCATCATCGTCATCGTATATATTCATTAATAAATGCTTTGTTTTTAGACTAACATATGTTAAGTTAAGGAGGCGGTACAGGTGGCGGTTTATTTATGTCAGCGGCTCCGTAACGTAGTAATTTTTCTTTGTTTTTCTCCGGCTAAGAGTAGTAGTAGTAGTAGTAGTAGTAGTAGTAGTAGTAGTAGTAGTAAGTAGGGAAAGCTTTATTTAATGATGGTGACCATGTGACGTGTTATACCGAGATTTTCAATGGGCCATCTCACACTACAATCTTACATTAACATTTATACAGCTTTTGATAAAATATACAATTCGCAAAAATACAAATATAAATATTAATAAATTAATTAAATAAATAAAAATAAATACAATAAATAAATAAAATAATAAATGATTAATATGACACTACGAATAAAACAAAATCATGAATAAATTTACCAATTCTAGACATAAAGATTGAAGTTAATAATAATAATAAATAAAGTCAAGATGAATTAATTAAAACAATTTTCCATTTAAAAGTAAACAGTCATTCGGGTATATAAATTGAAAAGTGCAAACAACTGAATGTATCCTTGTTGACTAATTAAAAACATTGTTTAAACTAGGGTATTTAATTCTCAACCAGTAATCGCAACCAGTAATCTATAATCTAACATACGAGATATTCTCAACCACAGAGATATGACATTGAGGTGTAGAAACTACTAAATGGTAAGTATTATATTAAACTATCTTCTAACATTCTGGTGCTATATAAAGACTGTGCAATAAAAGAAGGAAAAGGTGTCATATAAACTATTCCAAGAACATGCACATATAAATATTAGAAAGGAAACCTTTTCAGAGTCACACCAGAGTCACACAATTATATAATAATTTACCCGAACAAGTGGTACATGCACCTACATTAACTAATTTAAGATAAACACTGGAGTACAAAACATTTCTTTACGAATACAAAGTCGCCTTGCAAGGAAGTCGTAGAACATTTATTGGACAAGCTGGAAATCTGACCACCGAGTCCACCGCCTACGGTCAAGAACAACCTAAGTAAAACAAAGTAAGTCACATGTCATAAGTAAGGCACCCAAATAATTAAAATATCCGCTATGCAACTCAATACTACAAAAAGCAAATACTATTAATTTACACATGACAGATACTTGAAATTGTCACCAGTCACTCTGTGGAATATCCCCTGTGCAATAACATATTCTTGTAGTCAATGTTTTAAGGGTGTGTGAACAACTTGGCCTTGGTAATTAAATACTTCAACTGAACAGCACCCCTCACTATAGTACTAAAATTTGTTGCATTAAGTAATATCAATAATTCTTACAATTCCACCTAATAATACTATCTGCATGAATGCAGTTCCACCGGATTTTGTACCTGATAAGATCATATCTGAATAGTCATACTTCGCTGAACCAAAACCGAGGTAGTTGATATATGTGTTATCATTAATAATTCACGACAATTGGAGGAATTAAAGTTCATGATTGCTGTGTGTAAACATTGTGGCGTATTTGTCTGAACCATCTATAAATGACACCTTCTGACCTCAGTTCTTTGTCCAACAGGATGTTCAGATATAACAATTACTTGGTCACTCCAACTTCCATTCACTCATGAACCACTGTAATCATATGTTTCTTATATAATCGAGCAGAACTTGCAGGAAGAAAACCATCAACATCACACATCTACCACTTCGAGGAATTATTCTTGCCTAGGGATATGTTGTTGGCCACGCAATGGTTCAATCCGTGCGGCGCTCTTGCAGGCCTTCTTTTCGGCATCAGATGTGAACGTTCCCTCACGACTCCACTCTTCGATACCTTCCGACCTGTGTGTAAGCACCGTCTACCACCAAGAACTGTGGTTAGCCGTGCAGTGGCGGTGGGTTGCACGCCAATCTGCATCCCGTGTCGTCTGTTCTTTCGTAATGCCGACAGTGCTGGGCCTGCTCCAATGTATTTACAAATTGTGGCAGACACTGTAACAGTAGACGTCTTCAAATTGTCAAAGTTGATAACAAATTAGTAAATGGCGGGTCCGACAGTTGTAGGATCTTCGCGAAGTTGTGCAATGAGGCTATCGTGAATCCACTTCATGTCAGCAACTCTGAGTGTCATCACAGATTCTGCATCAACGGTCACTGCATCATCATAAGTGGAAGCAGATGTCGCTGTTGCACCAGGAAATGTTGCTGTTACAGCTAGAGATGTCGACATTGAAGCCGGAGCAGCAGAACCCGAAGCAGTGGTGCAAACCAACCTGGGCGAACATCATCATGTCTTGTCGCAAGATACAGGAGGTGGGCACGCATAATCTCACCATCCACTGGCAGGAAGTTGTGACTGTGAAGGCCGAAATGTTTCACACACGCATATTGCGCTCGTAGTACCCTATTATGCGAGTCATCATGAAATCGAGCAACTGGATGGGGTTGTACGTTCGAATGAAGGCTTCCACATAATTGTTCGTGTTGTTCCCACGAACAGGCAGTTGGGTACGATAGCAAACTGCCCACATCTGTCGTTGGTCGTACATGCTGGCAACATACATAACAATTATGGGTACAGGTCTGTGATGTGTTCATCATATTCAGCATATGCCATTGCCTTCACCAGACCCAGCAGATAAGGACGGTCCGCCTTCATGATTATTAATTAATTATCGTGAGTTCCACAAGAATCACCAAACTGCTTGCAGAAGGTGGACTGTACACAAGAGCAGGGTTGATTCTGGAAACACAGAGGCCAGACTGTGTATTTCAGTGTCGCAGTCATTTGGCATGAATACTTGCGGGCCTCACACACCTCGCACTTGGAGACAAGAGTTCGGCCATACTCCTTGTGGAAGATCTCCGTGTACAGGCTGCAATGGAATTTTTTCAAGTTAAGTTTCATGTCTACGACACTGAATCGAAAATATTTTATTTCTAAAATAAAAATAAACAACCACAGGTAATTTACTTCTCCAGAACAGGATTTGTTGATCACGCACGCACGCACGCACCCACGCACCCACGCACCCACGCACCCACGCACGCCCGCAAACACACTCACACCCATCCACCCACCCACACCCACACCTCCCCACACACACCACACCCACCTTCCCAACCACCCACCCAAACACCCACCCACCCAACCCACCCACACACAAACATGCGTACACGCATACAGAAAAGTCATCTCCCACGAAATGTGTAACCTTTGCTCAACCTCTCGTCACATACTAAAGCCGTCTTCTCATGAATACAGAAAAAACAATACCAATGGGCAAAGCAGTAAAACACATTAAAGATGTTACCGGGATAGATAGATGTAACAATGATTTAATTAATGTCAATGACAAACCGGAATGTGAGTCTGACATTCCACATACTTAGTAAGGTTATGACTTATGTGGGTCATATCTCGAAAACTACTTTACTGCTTTTGAAATGTATACACTTTTCGTGAGAATGGCACACGCGCACGCGCACGCGCACGCACACGCGCACGCGCACGCGCACACGCACACGCACACACACACATTTATTTAATATTGTTATGCTTTCAGAATAATATTAATATTAAACTTTTTTATATTACAGCTGCAAAACTTTCAGAATAATTCTGCATAACATGCGTCGCGGATCACAGTGGATTTGTAGAATTTGTATAGAAGTTGTTTACTTATATGTGTTACCACTTATTAATTTAAAATTGACACATATAAAAATAACTGCTCGTAGAATTCCCATCAATGTTCATTGCAGTCCATCATTTCTTTTAATGCAAAACAAGATTATTTTATTATGTAGCGCAAGGGCAAGGCCAAGTTGGTGTGACAAACGCGCGCGCACAAAAATACAAATCACTGATAAGCTTAATTAATATAAATCTTATGCATGTGTCAAGCATGTAACATTACGTAGCGCATCTAATGCAATATATTGATTTACGCACTTCTCTTCAACTCTTAAACAATTCTATAAATGTAGCATTTGAAAACAGTAACGACACCAAAACAACAAATTTCGCATGCGCAGTTATAACCTAAACGGTTGATTGACAGCTACGGTGCAAAGTGGGTCAAAGCGGGCGCGGCGATGGATATACTGTTTGGGAAACCAGATTTAGCTGGCGAGGCTGGATATATATTTAGCCCACACATATTTTGGCAGGGAATCATTTGGAGGTTATTAGGATAAATACAGAAGACCAAAATGCCTGACCATGCACCACAAATGGATTGGACTAACGCAGACTTAGCAGGAACATTTAAGCTGTTTAAAGAGAAATGTGAAATATACTTCGCTGTAAAGGACACGAAAGTAGAAAGGATGGTTTATCACATTCTGCTGTACGCTGGAGACGAAGGCCTAAAATATGAAATAACTGTTGGATACTGACAGACAACGACAGAGGTGACCCAGCTGTAATGTGGCAGAAGTTTGAAGCACACATCGATTCGAAGGTAAACTTTAGAGTCTAGCGGTTCTACCTAACATATATTGTCAGGCGGAAGAAGAGTCAATCGATGATTACGTCACCAGATGTAAATTGCAGGCATTGAAATGCAAATTTAGTCAAGCCGAGTCAGAAGAACGACTCAATGAACAGTTGATCATAGGCACAGGGGTTCCTGGGTTACAGAAAGAGCTCGTAGGACACGATGAAAAGCTGACATTAGAACAGGCGTTAAACACCGGGCGCACAACAGAGGCGTCTATAAATCACATAACGCAGCTGCAAGGCGTACAAACAGGTCACGACAGCCAAAACTAAGGGTTGTCGCTTCTGTGGTGGGTCGCATCGCAGAGAAGATAGCCTGAGGATCGACATGCAGACAGTGCGGTGGTAGGAACCATTGGCAAGCAGTGTGCAAGAAGCCCGCTAATCAAACTCAACCCCAGAGACACTGCTCAACAATAGCCACTACCGTTATAACGCGCAATCTTAACCTTCTAAAACCTTTACATGGTATATATATATATATATATATATTAATTCTATATTATTACTTTTCCCAACCGTTACGAATAATGTAACTGTAAAACAATTTTCTTTTAACTTTTTAATCGTAACTTTTTTAACCTTCTAACTATTTTTAATTATATTTTAAACCATTCATTTTTTTATTTTAAACCCATGCGCACCCTCACAACAACTGTGGAGTTATTTCTCAACTGCCGGGGTTTCCTCAATAACCCTGAACCTGAAGAAGAAGAACAAGGAGAGAGGAAGAGGACGTCAACAATGGAGATCGCGATCCAAGTCCCGGCACGAGGGAAAATCGGCGCAACGGGGGAAAGATGGCCCAACTTATAGGCGAGAACGCAGAGATGAAGTCTTGGCTAAAATCGACATAAAATTGACCAACAAACGTCAGGATCACACAACTGTGTGTGTATGGTGAAAGTGCCGCAGATAAGCTTCTTCGCACCGTCTACGACGACAACGGCATACACCGAGACCCTAAGAAGGTGGATGACATACAGATGATCCCTACACCAGCAAACACAACGGAGCTGCAAGAGTTCCTTGACATCGTCACCTACATGGGCTCATTCGTACCAAACCTGTCACAGAACACAGCAAAGTTGAGAGAACTGCTGAAGAATGATGTTGACTATCAATGGTCGCAGATGCATCAAGAAGTCTTCGAGCGGGTCAAGTCATCTATATGCGCAGAGACGACACTTGCGTACTTTGACCGCTAGAAGGAGTCTACGATACAAATAAATGCTTCAGGAAGAGGCATGGGAGCTGTTTTTCTGCAGGAAGGAAGACCGATAGCGTTTGCTTCCAAACATCTCACAGATGCAGAGAAAAGATACGCAAACATTGAAAGAGAACTACTTGCAGTCGTATTCGATACTGAGCGATTCCGTACATACGTGTATGGCAAACACGTCACGGTTGAGAGCGATCATAAGCCGTTAGAGATTATTCAGCTAAAGAACTTGATCGCAGCGCCACCTAGACTGCAGAGGATGTTGATAATTCAGCACTACGACGTGGTGATCAAATACCGGCCAGGAAAGGAGTTGCTCCTGGCAGACGGGTTGTCGAGACTTCCAAATCCACAAAGTACAGAGGGAATCGACCTCGATGTCATGGTCAGCATGGTGCAATTCTCTAACAACAAGATTAAACAACTCAGAAGTGAAACGAGGAGAGACGCAGTACTCTACAACTTGCAGGACATCATCATCACTGAATGGCCGAAGAAATGTGACGACATCCCGAAACAGTTGCGACCATGCTGGTGCTATCGTGAGGAACTCTCGGTAGAAGATGGTGTCATCCTGAAAGGCGAGCGAGTCCTAATACCAAATAGTATGCAAGCAGACGTGCTACAACGAGTACATGCAGGACACTAGGGCATAGAGAAATGCAAGCTACGAGCGAAATCCTGTGTTTACTGGAACGGCATCCACAACGACCTAGAAGAAATGGTGAAGCGATGTGCACTCTGTCAAGAGCACCAACGCGAAAAAACGCTGATGCCTCACGAGTTGGCGACGAGAGCATGACATATACTCGGAACTGATCTATTTCACTTCAACAACAAAGATTACCTAATAGTAACAGACTACTACTCGAAATTCCCGTTCATCCGGAAAATGCCAACGCTGTGTACCAACCACGCATTAGTGACGGCAACAGCGGACATATTCTCAGAGCATGGCACCCCAGAGAAAGCCATGAGTGATAACGACGACACCATGATTGTGCAAACTACCGCAACTTTGCAGAGGCATGGGGGTTTGAACACGTTACAAGTTCCTTCCCACTACCCACAGTCAAACTGATTTGTTGAGAGGAGTATCGAGATGGTTAAACGCAGTCTGATGAAGGCGAAGGAAAGTAACATGGATCCAATCAAGGCGATGCTATGCTTACGATCTACCCCTCTTAACCACCATCTACCGTCAACGAGCGAATTGCTGGACGCACGGAAGTTGAAGGGAGATCTACCCTTCCAGATTCGCAACCCATTGAGATGAGATCCAGAACAGACTAAATGAGCGCCAGGATACCCAGAAAGAATACGACGACATGCATGCGCACAACTTAATGCCATTGATGGCAGGACAACTGATAGGTACACAGGATCACGTGGCTGGTCGATGGAACGAGGCAACCGTGACGGCAAGGTGTGAAGAACCACGTTCGTATCTGGTCGAGTCGCAAAACGGTAACATCCTTAGGTGCAACCGCAGGCAGATACAAGAGACGCCACCTGCGAGACGACGAGTTCGGTTCGTTGACGAGCTACCCACGACTGCAGGCGAAGACGACACATCGCATGCACAGCCAGCGTACCAGCAATTGACAGCACCGCTGCAGCAAGATAGTCATGCAAGCGCGAGAAGAGCTGCAACTGACGAAACTAAACAGACGAAGCAGAATGCTTACCACACACGATCAGGCAGAACTGTATTAAAGCCTCACTGACTTGATCTATAAGTTCTGGCAACGGGCGTAGATAAGTGTTCTACATACTGTGTTATACTGATACAGACTGTGTTATATTAGCTACATAGATGATTAGTCATAGTTTTAGTTTCTCGTTCTTATAATTATCTGTTGAATAACTCACAGAACTTTAAGGAAAAAGCAGGATGTAATGTATGGTACTATACCGCTGGAGGATGTCTACCGGTGTGTTGGCTCTTTGTTGTGATGCGGTCTGTGAGGATGTAGCAAGCACGTCATGTACTAGTGTGAGCCCTACGCTTCGTATTACCAATAAATTACTTCATCTCGGTAATTCGTCGATATATCACTATATATATATATATATATAAAATATATTATTATAAAAATTTTTTTTGAATGGCGGGCCATTTAATGAAATAAGCCAAATGTGTCCAGATTTCGTGAGAATCGACCATATATATATATATATATATATATAAAAGAAATGCTCCCCGCCACAAACCTGGATGAGATACACCAACTTAACTTCCTAATTGATATCCGCAAAACCGATACCACGCCAGTTTGTTTTGACATGAAATAACACATTAATGTCACCGTTTCTCTTTCGTTTCTCACACCTAAGCCAAATTTGCCTGTTGCCGTTTCCGAGATGTTTGGTCGTTTCCCTATTTGCGCATTAAAGTCTCCCATCACTGTCGTGGGTTAACTTTTCCAAGGTCTCAACCATGTCGTTGTAGAAGTTGTCTGTGTCTTCTTCTGAGTATGATGTTGTTGGTGCATATACTTGTACTATCTTCAGCTTGTAGAGCTTTGTTATGCATGGAACAAGTTCTGCTACTCTGGGGCTGATGCTGTTAACCCTCACTATGTTATCTTGTTTATGAGAAAGCCTACTCTAGCTTGGCCGTTGTTCGCTGTGGAATGGTATAGTAGATGGCCGCTTTGTATGGTAGTGAAGCATTCCTCTCTTCTTCGGACTTCTCCGATCCTGATCACATCCCATACCAACTTGGTTTCCCCAAGTTCTTCCTCTTGTATCTGTTCATATGTTAGCAGTGTTCTTTATATGTTGCTATCTCCAGTCTACTTACCTTCTCTCGGCGGCTCTTCTTGACCCAGAGATTCTTAGCACCCCATGCACGTAGCCCTACTTGACCCCAACCGCCTCCTCGGTCATAGACTCTTTCGACGCTGCTGGGGACTGGGGGCCTTGGCTTCATTGTACTTTGCATGTTGATGTTGTTGGCCTACCCTTCCACGCTGACCGATGCGGGTTGGAAGGGGGGAGACGTAGGGTGAACGAAATTGCCCAAGTTTCGACACGGCAGCCGAACCAGTATGGAACCACTGCTCAGCCGGCGCCGGGATTTGAACCCCGGTCCCTCCAGTCGAGAGTCCGGTACTCTGACCACTCGGCCACTGCGCCCCCCCATATATATATATATATGTACATATGTGCGGCCACTGCGCCCCCCACACATACAAATATATATGTATATATATATGCGTACGCAAACACACACACACACACACACACACACACACACACACACACACACACACACACACACACACACACACACACACACACACACACACACACACACACACACACACACACTCACAATGTGAGCTTTATACAAGATTTAAACGTGCTTGCATGAAAGTGCCTGGTAAGTAATGATTTATTACTCCATGTACAATACAATACAATATAGATGTAATTTATCACAATCAAGGTATACAATCTTCGGCCAAGCAGCGAAGAGTCTTGACCTTCATGTCAGTTATTTTTTTATGCGTTCACTGTGACCTTGCCATCGTATAGAGTGATGCATTTAAAAGTAAAGGTAAAAGTAAAGGTAAGTTCTTATGACTGCTCAAAGCGCTTTACACTTTAGTCCCTGGCAGACCTGTTCAATCGAACATCATCTCCACTTCTCTGGGAAGCATTCAGGTACACCGCAATTAATGTGCGAACACTATTCGTACACAAATATCCAACACTGGCTATAGCCAGGTACTCATCCATACAGCTGAGTGAACTGAAGCAACGCAGAGTGAATGAACTTGCCCGAGGTTCGACACTGCAGCACAGGATTCGAACACGGGTTCTTTCAATTGAGAGTCCGATGATCGTTAGAAGCCCTGCACCACTGCGCTTAAACTGTTATCATGCTTGAGTTTGTGCTGATCAGGGGTAATGAGTAAGATGTTGAACTGCAGCGTGTGGGTCAGATACCCACGAATATACCCACATCACCGCACGTACCACCACAACAGCCCACTTTCATTGTAATTGCAAAGTGTCAACACTGATGACAATGCTGTCAAGATGTTCTCAAGTTACTGTCGCTCTGTCTACATGGAGGAGATTGCAATCTCAATTGCCCGAGTACCTCCTCGTTGTATTTTTCAAGCTTTTCATTCCATTTTATTAGAGTTTTACTGACCAGTTTGGGGATTCTTATCGGAGGTACCTTTCATAATCTTGCATTTCTTATACTTTCGCAAATGATTGATTCATTGCAGGTTCACAGCGCGGAATGTATGGAAGCGGGATTCTGACTCTCTTTGAAAGTGGTACGAAAACCGACGTTACAAATTATAGGCCAATTTCTCTATTGCAGCAATTTTCAAAAATCCTGGAAAAACCGTTTCTTGCCAGAACAGACAGCTTTTTAAATGCAGATAACATATTAAGTTCAAATCAGTAGGGGTTCCGTGCTAATATGTCTACATCACATGCTGTATTGAAATTGATTGAGGAAATCATAAATGCTAAGGACATTAAAAGGCATGCCGTCGGTGTATTTATTTATATTAAAAAAGGCGTTCGATACAGTAGACCGTTAGATACTTACAAAAAAGGAATTATTATGGTGTGCGTGGAATAGCAAATGATTGGATTAAAAGCTGCTTTTCGAACAGGAAGCAATTTGTATATATTGAGGGGTGTGTTTCGGAGCTATTAGATGTTAAATGTAGAGTTCCGCCAGGGTCTATTTTAGATCCACGTTTAATTGTCCTTTACGTAAATGACATCTGACTACACACCTATCCACTTCGAGTTACACCCGTACACACCGCACCGAAGTTCATTTACCGACTCGACATAATATGTGCGCAGTTTCACGTCTGAGGCGCATGAATCGTTTCCTTGAGCACGTCGTCTGAGGTACTCAACATCGAGTATTGTGTCAAGTGATTTCACTTGAAGGAAAACAATAACAAGTATATCTCTGACGACGCTTAGCGAGTTTCCCCAACTGGTCCGACTTTGTGTTATATCCGACCGGGTGAATTCGACTTTTGTACGTCATCTTGACATTTGTACGAACCGCATCTCTTTGTAGGGTATGTTCACGGACGGTCGGAACATTTGTATATTAATTCCACCCCAGCCGACAGTGCTGCCAATGCTGCGTTTCTCCTTTACCGTGAACATTCAGAAGCAACTAAAGTGATTGTTTTAAATGCTTGAAGATTAACTCATGTTAAGCTGCTATTTTGGCAAAAAATATAGGCCTACTTTAATACTATTTAAGCAGTTTTGTCTAACTCATGTTTAAATGTCGTGCTAATGTTACTCAAAAGAAAACAAACGATCTTGTGCTATTATTAGTAATTGATCATCTGAATAATTCTTTGTTATTAAATACGCCGAATACACAGTGAACTTGATGGACACATTATGATTTTATTTGACATTTGACTGTTATCTTCATGTGGAATTCAAGCTTAATCCAAACGAAGGAATCGTTCTTTAACAATCCATATATTAAAACGCTAACTCTGGAGAACTGTAACAATATCTCTTCCCAGATGTCGAAGTCCATCTTTCACTGTGGGCACTCGCTTTCTTGGACCTCTCGCATCTGATCCAATAGTTGGAGATGTATTAAAACACAACGTTAGTTATTTAGAGTTACTTACTTACGTGTTCCAATAAGCTGCTTTCTTAAGGGCCTTCCTCCTATCTGGGAAAACGGAGTGGTGTATCAGTCTAATCAAGAGGGCGCCACTACAATGTTAATAATGTATGCCCTTGGTTTGTATCTTTACGGGTGGATGTAAACTAGTTAAGAACAATACATTGAATGAAACGAATTATATTAAAACGGATCAGTAAGACACGTGGGATTAAAGCGATTCAGCATATGTCGGGTAGCAAAATATGTTCATTTTCTTCAAGATGTGTGGCGTGTTTTACATTGACCAACATAGACCAGTATGACTGGATTCGTGCGCAATCCCCTTTATTTGCAGACCATTAATGTTTGTCTCATGTTTGCCCGGATTCTCTGCATTTCCAACGCATTTTGTATGCCGTTGAAAAACGAGTATCCAACAGTTTCTGATCGTGACATTGATGAACTGCTACCGTTTCAACAACATACCTTAGTGAAGTGAGCTTTTCAACAGTGACACTTGTCAAAAACAACAGGGGCTTGTATCAGAAAATAAGTGTAGTCTTTTCTACGAAATTTATAAATACGTCATTTGAGTAATAACATACCTGTGAAGACACATTTAAGAAAACTTTTATGAGCAAGGTTCAGGTAGACATGTAAACCTCTCTTTAGGCTAGATCACAAAGATAATTATTTTCGTTCTTAAAAACTTAAACAAATTAATTGATATAATTGTTTAATATATATCGTATATCACTTGAGATATTGAAAAGATTTTAAAGCTAGTTTGAATTTGTTCTTCTCCGTGGACGATGTATTTTTGTTCTTCCTTTCAATGTATCGTAGGTTGTGAAAATAGAACACACATTGAAATAATAAAAAGGTGGTTCGGAATGCCGAAAAGTTCGAACAATCTTCTTCAGTGAAACAGTGCCAGAAGTACTTATGAAGACAATGTATGTAGCGTAATATTTATATGAGTGAAAAAAACCCGAAAGCTAATGTGTCGATATTAAGCCCACAAAAGTGGTTTAGCCATAAATTACAGAAGTATCAGTTTAAAGCACATTGCTGCCAACATTTACATTCGTATTCTACTAAGCAGAATACGATCAAGTGTAGATCAGATGCCATCGAGACACCAGAATGGTTTCAGACAGGGGAAGATATATATCCTCCAAATTATTGCACCAGTATGCATAATGGAGGATGTACTTGATCAAAACACTCAATGCATCGTGACGTCAGTAGATTGCAGACACACACCTGACATCATTATGCATTATACCGTTATTTAAAACGGGTTCGAGAAACAATTCAGAGAACTACAGTGAGTTTAACATCGGTGATTTGCAAATTATTAGAAAGACTAATTAAAGATCACATGGGGGTTTTCTTGTTAAACATAACTTGATAAACCCATTTCAACAAGGGTTTTATAAAAGCGAGGTCATGTTTAACAAATATGTTATATTTTTTGGGAAGATATCATTAAGTGGGTAGACGAGGGATCACCAGTAAATATTATCTACATAGATTTTTAGAATGCTTTCGACAAAGTGACACATCAAAGATTACTGCTTAAACTAAAGGCCCATGGCACAGGAAATGGTATAATTAATTGGAGATAAAAATGGTTGATTGACAGAAGACAACGAGTAGTAGTTGATGGGGAGGCTTCAAACTGTAAATCAGTTTTGAGTGGTGGGGTACCACAGGGATCAGCACTGGGACGTATATTATATATTATTCTTAATAGATATCAACAGTTTGCACGATGATATAACAAGCAAGGTGTTGACATTTGCGGATGATACAAAAGTGTTTAGAAGGATTAAACGTGATGGAGATAGACAGCATTTACAGGATGATCTTGACAGGTTGATCAAATGGTCTGAAAAGTGGCAAATGTTGTTAACTTTTGGGAAATGTAAATGCCTCCACACAGGACATGAGAACGAAGATATACAATATACTATGGGGGTACTGTACTAAGTACTACTTTAATAGGAAAGGACTTAGGGGTAACCATTAGTGCTGATATGAAGGTTTCAGTGCAGTGCGGAATTGCAGCTTCAAAGGGAAATCAAATCCTTGGATTAATTAGGTGAAATATAGCGGATAAGGAAAAATAACTAATAATACCGCTGTACAAAACAATAGTTAGGCCTCATTTAGAATATTGTATACAAGCGTGGATGCCATATCATAAGAAGGACATAGATAGCTAGAAAGAGTATAGAGAAGAGCGACTAAAATGATACCAACATTGAGGGATCTTAGTTACGAAACACGCCTAAACGAATGTGGTTTAACAAAGTTAGAGACCAGGAGATTAAGAGGAGATCAGATAGAAGTGTTTAAGGTAGGTAGTATGGATTCAAAAAGTGATTTTTTGCATTTAAAAAAAAGGACTTTCTTTGCTATTTATATACTTTCATATCCTTACCTCATTATGCAGTTAGTATATTAGCTGAAACAGTAATAAAAAGTGGCAAAATTGAGGTTTCTTCGGATGCCTTTGACAGAATTTGGTTATAAAAATTACCTGTTTCATCGTTTTCTCGGAATACAGTTTTGCTGTGAGTACTTAAAGTTGCTGCGCTCTAGTAGAATAAATACTGGGTATAACTGCAAAACATTTTGCACCGCAGTGCCTAATGAGTATATCTACTGCATGAATTAAAAGAAATCATAATATATTTAATGGTTTCTGAATTATAGGCGTTAATTATGTGAAAAAGTTACACAAAATAGGTTTTTTCGACAACAAATCTGTTTTCACGTAAACAGCACAACATATCTGATTTCTGTGATATTCATGCAGTAGATATGCATAACAGTAATCTCTGCGCTAAATTACAAGCTTGTAACTTGAATACGATTTTGGTTAGAGCGCGGCAAAAAATACCTAATTTTCCCTATTATGGCGGCCATATTGGATACCTAATTTGCATAATTTATGCGAAACATGAAAAAACCCTTAACTATGTTGGTATGTATCTGCATTCCAAATATGGTTGATCTGTGTTGAAAACTAAAGATTTTTGGTGGAATCCCTACTACCAACTTAAGATATTGAATGGTTATACAAATATTGACAGAAACATGTTTTCTCAGTTAAGAAATATAGAAGAACTAGAGGACGTGAAGTTACATTAGTAAAAGAGCAGTGTAGATTAGATATAAGAAAGTTCAAATTTTCACAAAGGACTGTAAATGAATGGAACAGATTATCTGCTGGTTGTGTGGGTGCTAGTAGCGTGAATATGTTTTAACATAAAATCGACACATACCACAGAAGGGCAGGTTGCACGTAGGTAAAAAGGTTGGACTCTCGATAAGCCAAAAAGCTTCCTTGTCCACCTGCCATCTAGAGTTAATTCTCTTGGTGGCAATCTTGTTAATTCTCTTGTTAAATCAATGATCGTGATAAAATGAAGAAGATAATGTCCTACTTATCTTATCTGACAGCCGTCATCGTTACCCAAACACCCAGCAGTTGTATATCGTGACTTAACTAGATTTAAACAAGATTTAAAAACAACAAAGCAGAAAGAAACCCTTTGGTTTATCGAGAATACCAACTACTGTTTTGTGTGTAACCTACCTTTCTGAGATTTCTGTCAATTATTTTAACAAATCGCATTAATTAAGTTACCATTTACACAGTCCGCAAAGTTGCTATATAGCGCGGTATCCAGTCCTCAGGACTTCTCAAAAGCGCTTTACACTTTACTCCCTGGCAGACTTGTTCAGTCGAACACCATCTCGACTTCACTGGGGAACACTCAGACACGCTGCAATGAATGCGCGAAGACTATTCGTACACAGATATCCACTCACAGTCCCTAGCCAGGTACTCATTTATACAGCTGAGTGAACTGGAACAATATAGATTGAACGAACTTGCCCAATGTTCTACACGGTAGCACAGGAATCGTACCTGGGTTTTCTCGATTGAGAGTCCGATGCTCTAGCAACTGCGCCACTTCACTTCCCAAGGACAAGGTTTGATGCACTGAGTCTATCTGTCTGTTTCGACACGTGGTTCACTTGTCCCATGAATCCCCTTGTACCGATGGCAATCGATACATATTTCCCACCTTGTGACGTAGCTGGTTAGCTACGGCGACCTCTAGTAACATTAACAACTACCCTCGACACATACCTACAAGAAATCGACAAGCGCCTTCGCAGTCAGCGAGACATAGAATGGCTGAGGTCACATGATTGGAACCAGTGGAAGCCATAGCGCCGGAACATTTGAGAAGCGTCACTTGTGAAACTGTCCGTTTGGTGAGGCAGTGGCGCGAACATTCGATCACACGCACACGTGTACGCACGCGCACATGCACACCCACACACGCGCACGCACACACATTCAACTTTTGATTTTTTTACAAAACAATAAGATCATGCCTGAAAACAATAAGTATTGCAGTATCACAATCATAAATGATAAATATATATGCATCTTGTATTACAATTTATTTTTATTTTACCTAAGTAGTTGTTTTTAGGCCTATTTTCAAAGTTATTTTTGGATTGATATTACTATGAAACGTTGGAGTAGAGACGTTGCCCAGGTTAGTAGGTATGCATAATTAACCAATGCATCATTAAAATGTGTAATTAGTACGCAAACTTTGGAACAGTGCGTCTCTTCCGAGGCGCCTAGTTCCACTCTCTTCTTCTTGTGATTAGTCGCTTCCTTCGACCATTGGGCCCTGATCTATCAATTGGCGCTGTATTTCAGAGCACACATCGACAGTTATTTATATGTTATTACTAAGAGTAAGTGTATTGCCATCTTTTCTTGAGGGTCTTTCTCCTATCTGTAAGAATCGTGTGGTGATCAGTTTACAAGCTTGCGCCAACATAAACGGGTGGTTTGTTTCGCAATAGGTGGGTGTGAGCTTGTTCTTATTTTTGGCCAGGTTATAGGGACAAGGCAACATGATACCTATGACAATGAGTACAAACGTGGGTGGCAAATGACACAAATAAAAAACATAACGGGTGAAGAACATTGATCAGAACCCGAGGAAGTTTGGTGCGATTGGCGGCTCAGAGAACTTGCTGCAATCTGTTGACAGTGGGACAGGCTGCATCTATTTAAACTAGATTCGCAGGGGGGATTCACAGAGAAGCCTGAAACTGGAGGCATAGATAAAGACAGCAGAAATAAATCGGCAAAGAACAGCCTGGGAAGCTGTTATGAATCAGGATATAAATGCGTTTGTCTAAATGCAAGGAGCATAGTAAACAAAAGAAATTAACTAAACATTATGGTAGAAGATATTGATCCTCACATAATAGGTATAACCGAATCATGGGCCACCATTGATATATCAGATGCTGAATTGGGACTAACAGGCTATGTAATGTTCAGGAAAGATAGAATAGGAAGAAGGGGAGGTGGAGTTATTTTACATGTTAAAGAATCTATCCAGGCTTAAGAAATACAATTAGAAAGAGAAGCTGACTGCAAAGAAGCTGTTTGGTGTAACATAGTTACAGGAAACTCAACGTTAACGGTGGGGTTAGTTTATTGAAGTCCAAACAAAAATGTAGAAGAGAACGAAAAAGTACAAAATGCTATAAGGGAAGTTAGCAAACGGGACTGTATTATTATGGGAGATTTTAACCATGGTCATATACAATGGAAATCTCTATAGAGTACGTGGAGTGAGGACCACAAGTTTTTAGATTTAGTACAAGATTCCTTTCTTAACACGTGCTAGAGCCAACCAGGGGTGAGAATGTGTTAGATATAGTTTTGTCCTCACAGAATGAATTAGTTGACATTGTTAAATTATGTGAGCCTCTGGGAAGTAGTGATCACAACCAGATACATTTTACCATCAAAGTAAAATCAGAAAGAAATAATAAAAAGCAGTTCAGGAGAAATTTCCACAAAGGAAGATGTAAGGAAATGAGGAAATATTTAGCAAAGATAGACTGGAATAACACACTGAAGAATAAGACAGCAACAGAATGCTGGAATATCTTAAAGAATGAAATAGAGTGCATCGTAGATAAATTTGTTCCCTTCAAAAAACAAGGGAAACGGACCAGAAAGAAATACTTACCGAAAGAAGCCATTAGAAAAAATTAAGTACAAACAAAGAATGTGGAAGTCATATAGACGTACTGGAAATGACGAAGACTACAACATTTATAAAGAAGCACTAAACCAAGCTACAACTGAACTTAGAAATTCGAAGAAAAGCTACGAAAATAAATTAGCTTGTAATATAAAACAAGACAGCAAGAGTTTTTATGCATATGTTCGTAGCAAACAGAAAGTTCAGGATAAGGTCGGTCATCTAGAAGATAGTGTTGGAAATATAATATCAGAGGGATTTTTATTGGCAGAAGACCTGAATGAGTATTTTAGTTCAGTGTTTACCAGGGAAGATATTAGTCCACTGCCAGTACCAGAGACTAAGTTCAAGGGGGCAGAATCAGACTATTTAGGACAGTTAATTGTAACACCGGAAATGGTAGCTAAGAAAATTAGGGCTATGAAGGATTATAAATCACCTAGAGTGGATGGGATTCCGCCCAAACTACTATTGGAAATTTTCGAACAAATTAGCATACCACTTGCCACAGTTTTCAACTTGTCATTAAAAGAGGGCGTGGTTCCCTTAGAATGGAAAGAAGCGAACATTATATCGTTATTTAAAAAAGGTTCCAGAAAAAAGACAGAGAACTACAGACCAGTGAGTTTAACGTCAGTGATTTGCAAATTATTAGAACGACTAATTAAAGATCACATGGTGGATTTTCTTTTTAAACATAACTTGTTAAACCCATCTCAACAATGGTTTCTAAAAGCGAGGTCATGCTTAACAAATATGTTATGTTTTTTGGAAGATATCACTAAGTGGGTAGACGAGGGATCACCAGTAGATATCATCTACCTACATTTTCAGAAAGCTTTCGACAAAGTGCCACATCAAAGGTTACTGCTTAAACTAAAGGCCCACGGCATAGGAAATGGTTTAATTAACTGGATAGAAAAATGGCTAATTGACAGAAGACAAAGGGTAGTAGTTGATGGGGAGGCTTCAAACCGGAAATCAGTTTTGAGTGGGGTACCACAGGGATCAGTATTGGGACCTATATTATTCTTAGTATATATCAACGATTTGGATGACGATATAACAAGTAAGGTGTTGAAATTTGCGGATGATACAAAAGTGTTTAGAAGGATTAAAACTGATGGAGATAGACAACATTTACAAGATGATCTTGACAGGTTGATAAAATGGTCTCAAAAATGGCAAATGTTGTTCAATTTTGGGAAATGTAAATGCCTCCACACAGGACATGGGAACGAAGATGTGCAATATACAATGGGAGGTTCTGTACTAAGTACTACTGTTAAAGAAAAGGACTTAGGGTTAATCATTAGTGCTGATATGAAGGTTTCAGAGCAGTGCCGTATTTCTGCTTCAAAGGGAAATCAAATCCTTGGATTAATTAGGCGAAACATATCGTATAAGGAAAAAGAGTTAATAATACCACTGTACAAAACAATAGTTACGCCTCATTTAGAATATTGTATTCAAGCGTGGAGGCCATATCGCAGGAATGACATAGATATGCTAGAAAGAGTACAGAGTAGAGTAACTAAAATGATACCTAAACTGTGGGATCTTAGTTACGAAATACGCCTAAAAATGTTGTTTAAGAACACTGGAGACCAGGAGATTGAGAGGAGATCGGATAGAAGTGTTTAAAATATTGAATGGTTATGAAAATATTTATAGAAATCTTTTTTTCTCAGTTAAGAAAGATAGAAGGACCAGAGGACATAAGTTACATTAATAAAGGAGCAGTGTAGATTAGATATAAGAAAGTGCTCATTCTCACAAAGGACTGTAAATGAATGGAACATATTGTCTCCTGATTGTTTTGGTGCTAGTAGCGTGAATATGTTTAAAAATAAAATTGACACATACCTTAAAAGGGCGGGATACACGTAAATACAATTTATTGGACTCTCGATAAGTCGAAAGGCTTCCTTGTCCACTTGCCATCTAGAGTTAATTTTCTGGATGGCAATCTTGTTAAATCTTGTTAGTACATTCGTGGGCCCTAGGTAAACCAAAGGGCGGGTCCAGAGAGGGTAGTCTGGGGGCAAAACCTCCAATTGCACCCGCGAGACTTGCCAGAAAAATCACCATTGGCGCCGGAACGAAATGAATATTGGATGGGCTGAGCCGGAGCTTCAGCACGACATCGTGATGAAGTATCGGATCATGACATCGGAAGACGGGGTGCTGCTGTTGTAGATTGTTCTCCGTTATAATAAGTTATGTTATAATGTTTAAATGTCCTTTAAACATTCAAACAAATAGTGCGTATATCAGGATTATTCCCAGCTTTCAAAGCTCATTGGACCAATGAAAGTTATGCTGTAGTGACCGTTGACTAAATCACGTCTTTCTAACTGGGTTTCGGGAATATTCAATCCACAACAAATATGGTCGGCTATTTTCGTGGGCCTCTGGCCTTCTTGTACCTAGGCACTTGCCTGTTGTGCCTATTGGGTAATCCACCACTGCTGGGCGCTGCTTTGTAGATACTTACAACAGAATTGTTAAACCTGGAGCGAGTTAAGTGGCGCGACGTGATCATTTCCTCCACCGATGGGCACACGTCTACTCCGGAGTCGGATGTGTACAAGTTGACTAATAATAACGTTGCTCACTGCTCTTGACCTACACAGCCTTGCTTGCTTTGACCACTTCCGTGGATGTAGCGAACCTTCACAAATTTCTTTCAGGTTGTTGGGCTAGGGTTAACTAAAAGAGTAACTAAAGTAGGAAAAGTGGTATAACACGTTTCTGTTTTTAGACATTATTATTATTTCTTGTAAAACTTGCTACCTTGAACAATTACCAAACCAAAAACGGCTGGAAATTGTTGTTTGTTGTTGTCTGTTGTGTGCAGAACGGGCGTTACGCTTTGTCTTTTTCTCCGCAATAGCTGAATATTTACCTTTAGGACTTCAATATACATGTCCAGGTGGTTGCTTCAACATCAGACGTGCGGTTGTTGAAATCCAAACAGCTTCATACAAACTCCTGACTCATTAAAATAACTACGCGGTACTCTATCTACTCATATAAGTACTTGAGCGCTGTGCCTGGATTATTCCAGACAAAATAATACCAGGTGTTACGAACATCATTACTCGTGTACGGTTTATGATATACAGTAGTAATGTTAGTGTTGCTAAAATTACTTTATTTTTGGTGTCAGCATAACTCTTCGTGTTCCTATATACTTGGTCTGAGCCGGGCACATACAGAAATAAAATTATGTTTTTTTCGTGATAAAATAATATTGACACTGCGCAGTCCAATTAATTTTACTCATTCTGATTGGCCACTATCGATAGACACTTTTAAAAAGGACACCCGGGAATGCTGTTGTTCACTTTCGCACGTAATAACGCTTATAATAACGATATAAATGCAAATTCGGAAGTCAAAAAGGGTCTCTTTCGCAGCCGAAACTACTACAACTCACCGGTTGTTTCACGTGGCTTGCTGCCCACTGAATTTGCTTTTACCAAGAAAGGACAACTTAAGAGCAACTACACCAACGACATTATGCTTACCAAGGTACGTGGGTGTAAATCACGCCAGATATATATATTTCAGAAACAGTGATGCGATTGCGTTAGAAAGAATACTGCAAATATTAACAGTTTCTGGAAATCAAGCTCAAGACTAAAGGACCATAAAATAACACTCGTGGCAGTTCTTTATGTATTGCATTAGAACAGTCAGTCTACAACTCAAGTATCTTAAGCGGACCAAAGTTCTGGATTATCACAATGGCAAAGGGATAAAGTAAAGTTCGACCTACCAGGTTGTATGCATTCTGCAAGCCCAGGTAGAATACTAGTTGTTTACAAGCATACAGTTTAACTATCTTTGCACAGGTTTTTTCACCGTGTCAACGGTAATAATAATACTAATAATACGTATTCTTTTATAAAACCTCATTCGCATATACATGTTCGAAGCGGTGCATAAAACGAATACATAAAAACTACAAATAAATTAAATGCAAATACAACTATAAATAATTTAAGGCATCAACATATTAAAGCAAATCAGCTTTTCCTAAATTTAAACTTCAAGCAGTTAAGACACGTCTGACTAAATACAGCTGTATTTTATATATATATATATATATATATATATAATATATATATTACATATACTAATTTTAAATCATATTGAAATAATTTTATATTTGTATTACAATTAATTAAGAATGTTGAAAATCAATATATTATGCCTAAACGAAACTGAAGTAATTTAAGAAAAATGGTCTCTTTAGAGAGGATATTAGTCACCACGCAACGGGTTGCCGTTTTAGAGAACTTATAACAACTTGCAACGGTTTGCTCTTGGTGCGGTGCTCTTTGACAACGTTAGCCAGAGATTGGTGCTGCTGTCGGAGATTTTCACAAACTATTGGGGGGCTTAGCTCCCCATCTATAAATATTGGGTCTCAGTCCCAAAGCCCCCCGTCCATAAGCCTACGGGTACCATTACTTCCAGTTCCGTAACACGGAGCACTTTATTATTGAATTTTTGATACATTTGCTTAGTAAGCAAATAGGCTAGTCTAGCGGTATTCTCTGAAAGAATGCGCGGCATTTACAGACCACCGGAGCGAAAACACTTTCAGTGAAGTGCGTCTGGATGCATTTTGGTTGCAGTCAAAAAGAGTGTCGTGTCAATGACGTATTGTTATCGCTTTCAACAACTTCGTGGAGTGAGCTTCTCAACATTGACACTTATCAAGAACAACAAGAGGGCACGTATGAAATGCCTGGATCAGGCACCTCAAAAGTTATTGATACGTTTTCTTGTACACTTGCAATCTTGATTTGTTGGTCTAGATGGCAATCTTGTCTTGCTAAATTGTAATCGTTCACTGTTTTTAAATCTTTCATGGTTAAAGAGATGTAGTCCGTTCATGTCAATTATAAAAGTATATTATGCAGTATAAACCATACGTGTTCTAACATATGTTTTAGTAAAGCAGAAACAACTGTTAAATTCAGCAATTCAATGTTTACAAAAATAATACCAGGTGTTACGAACATCATTAATCGTGTACGGTTTGTGATTTACAGAAGTAATCTAGGTGATGCTAAAATTACTTTATTTTTGGTGTCAGCATAACTCTTCGTGTTCCTATATACTTGGTCTGAGCCGGGCACATACAGAAATAAAATTATGTTTTTTTCGTGATAAAATAATATTGACACTGCGCAGTCCAATTAATGTTACTCATTCTGATTGGCCACTATCGATAGACACTTTTAAAAAGGACACCCGGGAACGCTGTTGTTCACTTTCGCACGTAATAACGCTTGTAATAACGATATAAATGCAAATTCGGAAGTCAAAAAGGGTCTCTTTCGCAGCCGAAACTACTACAACTCACCGGTTGTTTCACGGTGCTTGCTGCTCACTGAATTTGCTTTTACCAAGAAAGGACAACTTAAGAGCAACTACACCAACGACATTATGCTTACCAAGGTACGTGGGTGTAAATCACGCCAGATATATATTTCAGAAACAGTGATGTGATTGCGTTAGAAAGAATACTGCAAATATTAACTGTTTCTGGAAATCAAGCTCAAGACTAAAGGACCATAAAATAACACTCGTGGCAGTTCTTTAGATATTGCTTTAGAACAGTCAGTCTACAACTCAAGTATCTTTAGCGGACCAAAGTTCTGGATTATCATAATGGAAAAGGGATAAAGTATAGTTCCACTGTTCAATGGATCGACCTACCAGGTTTTGTGCATCCTGCAAGCCCAGGTAGAATAATAGTTGTTTACAAGCATACAGTTTAACTATCTTTGCACAGGTGTCTGCACCGAGTCAACGGTAATAATAATACTAATAATAAGTATTCTTTTATAAAACCTCATTCAATTCAACTATTCAATGTTTACAAAAATCGCCGGTTCTCACTCAAATACCCGAAGAAGAAGTCTAGTGTTTTATTTGACCCACGTGAAGATGTACATCAAAATATCAAAGAAAAATAACAAGTCACAATTGTTATGTGTATAAAATAAATGTATACATAACAAGTACACATTATCAGGTCCGAGACTCCTCTGAGATTGCTGTTCACAATCGTTATCGAGAAGCCAACTTTTAAATAACAAAAATTAGTTGGTAAAACAAATTACATTCTTCTAGTGAAGAAAAACAAACAAATAATTTAAAATTAAATATACGAAATTTTGTCTGCAAATATTCGTGCCAAGTGTATGCGGGTGAGAGTGCATGTGCGTTAATGTGTATGCACGCAATATGTGCCTTCATGAGTACATGCATTGTAACCGACTGTTAGTGTACATATGTAAGAGTTTGAGATTGTGCATGAATCTTGATAAGTTTGTAGAAAATGTTGTTTCACATAGTTTGTAAATCCATATAAACTATGTGTTGTAAGCTTTTGTTTGATTATAACTTGGATGCTGTTTAATAAATCAGGTATATTATATCTAATTCATGCGAATTCATGTTGCCTCTGTAAGTATGTATTTTATTTTTGATACGTGTCTCATGGCTATGTATATCATAGTTTGGAATTGTGGTCCAATTTTGTAAGTAAAACGGCACGTTATTATAAACATATTTATTGTAAAATTTTAATTGTTGTAGCTTAAGAATATCACCTACTTTTGGAATGTTGAGTGTTTTATAAAGTGGTTCAGTATGTGAATTATAATTACTTAGTGTTATGATTCTCAAAACTTTCTTTTGAATTTTCATTATTTTACTTGAATGAAAACCCCATGCCATTATGCAATGATTTACATGTGGTGAAATTATTTAGTTATATTGTAAAACTATTTATATTATATATCTTAATATCAAGTATCTCTATGTTTCTGTTATCTTTTTGATAGGTCATATATTTAGACTTCGTTATGTTTAATGATGATTTGTTTATTTTGAGCCATTCGTTTATTTAACATAATTATTATTAAGACATCTATATTTTCGTTGAATGCAAGATTTCTGAAGGTATTTATAGTACTTGATAAAGTTGTGTAATCAGCATACATAATAAAATCAAATAGTGTACTGACTTGTGCAAAGTCATTCATGTAAATAATAAATAGTAAAGATCCAAGAATTGAGCCCTGAGGCTCACCAGTTGTTACTGATAATATGTTTGACTTCGTGTTTTCTATTTCTGTATATTGTTTACGATTGGTAAGTTAGCTACTTGAGGTTGACCCCCTTTATGCCGTAATAATATAATTTAACGATTAAAATTGTATGATGAATTGTATCAAAAACCTTGGAAAGATCAAGATAAATATTTACTGGCATTTCACCGTTTTCATTTTGATTTATAATTCTATCTATTAACTCCAATGCAGCATATTATGTAGAATGTTGGGAACGATTGATGATTAAAATGTAGCTTTGTATCTCTCTGATATAAAGATACTTGGTCAAAAATAACTTTTTCTAGTATTTTTAAATAGCTTATAAAAGCGATATTGGCCTATGATCTTAAAATAATGTTGAGTGTCCTTTTTATAAATTGGAATTACCTTGGCGATGTTTATTAGGGAATGTTCCTGTGGTTAATACTTGATTTGTTAATAAGGTTAAGGATTTAGTAATTGCGGGTCCAATAATTTTTAGCAGCTTGGTGGAAATGCCATCAAATCCACAACTCGTTTTTTTGACATATTACTTATTGATTTCCTTATGGTTTCCTCGTGAACACATTGAAACATTAGAACAAAATTGATTCGTTTTTTAGATAATAGAAATGATAATTTATAACCATTATATTTAATGCTTTTAGCTAGATTCTGGCCTACATTTGTAAAGAATGTATTAAATATGTTAATAATGTCTCACTTACATATATTTTAGAGTCAGAAACATTGAAACATTTTGGAAATGATGTCTTAGTTTTACCTTTGGGCAATATTTCAGTTATGAAATAGTGTCCAAAGCCCGAATAACTGGGAAATTCCATGGCCGTGATGACGGCTTACGTGATGCATATATCCATTTCATTTGTAATCCGACCTAAGGCCGCGCATTGGAAAGCATATATATATATATATATATATATATATATATATATTATACCGTGTAACATGATGATGAAAAAAACGAACAATCTACCTCCATTAATAAATCATTGTCTTCTGACGTCTTCACTGTGTCCTGTGTTGCAGCTATCCGTTGGCAGAACCAGCATCCTTCTGGTGATATTACTGACCATCATCTGCGTCCAGATTCCACAGACGAATGCCGGGTCTATGTCAACGTTGTTCCATTGCTTGAGGACTTGTAAGAAGGACAAGGAGTTATGTCTTAAGCAGTGTGAAGATAATCCAGGGTGTGAGGCTGCAAAAAAGCTCTGCTCGGGAGTGTGCAAATCTGCCTGTGTTGCCTGCGAAAGAAGATGTTTCTATAGAAATGCTCAAATAAAAGGCGACTTTATGGACTGAATGCATCTGATGTAAATAGCGCACAGAATAACTTTAATATAAAAATTATACATAACTTATGTTTGATTCCAAAATGGTTTTTAATGCGAAGATAAGAATAATACAACATTATTAGCCATTTAATTAGTTTACTTATATAATAGAGAATAGTAATATTTGATCAAGCATGCAACTCCTCGTATTAATGAGTAATTATTGTTCACAATCAAAGCGCAATTACATATTGTATATTCATGACACATTAAAAGAAAATATTGTATATGAATAAACAAATATAACAACACTGTCTATTTAACTATTTTACACTCACCTGCACGAGCAGTTCATGTATACAGAACAAATGCACACAATGATTTACCGAACTTCTTTCTCTCTCTTACAACATGTTTAAAACGTGAACATACAATATCCAATACCTTATGTGTGTAGTAGTTTCTTTAAACGAATCATTGAAATATCAGTGGAATTCAAAATGTTTTCACCTTCAATATATTTATTCACATACCTTTGTACGTGCATAGGTAGGAACAAACTTACAATTATATTGGGATATGCTGAAGAAATAATATACATTGATGGACAATAAATTGTGAAATGCCTTAACCATAACAATAACAGTTTTAGTAGTAACTCGTCAGTTTAATTGTTTCGCTCGTGTCATTAAAACTGCCCGGGAATTAATACAAGCGATTCTCGAAATTGCAATCCTCAAACAAATTCTCGATATGAACATTCATGTTTTTCTATTGATGCAGACTTCCTTGCTCAACGCCCATGTTGCCGACAATTCAGTGGATTGACCGCTGAACTTTGGCCTGGCAATTGAATTTGGTTAGTTACAAAATGTAACAACGAATTCGTTCGATCATTTAAATAAATGAATGCGTTGTGTTTGTAAATCGACTGCAGGTGTTAATAAAACTATCCTCACATTACGTATTTTGCCATGTATGAATGTGCTCAGTTGACAAAGTTGTACAGTGTGACCTCGCTTTACGATCACCCTGGTAATACAACCACCTCGCAATTAAGGTCATTCTAGAACAGTCCCAAGTTATTTCTACCTACAGTAAAGTATAGGGTATTATTTCCGCTATTACGGTCACCGTGATATTCAGGTCACATGTGTTCAGTCCCAAGGGTTATCTTAATTGGGAGGTTCCACTGCACTTGGACTGGTCTCCCGGCAACGCCAAAATTACCATCAGACGCATTTTTGTAAATCAAACATAAATTTAAACATGTGTTGCAATAATATGTGTTAAGCCGTAACAACTTGGTTGGGTATTGACTCACAAAACAAGCAGGATATGATTTTTGTATTTTCCTCACACATTTTAGCATGCAGATATTGAATATAAAATGTATTTTTCTTCTTCAGTTGCTTCTTCTTATCATTAGTCACCGCAAACTTCTTCCTGATAGGAATGAGAAAGTATCCGGCCTGTTTCTTTTCCGTCACTTCTAATTGCAGACGACTGTCCTGCGATATGCTGCTTGTGGCAGTCAATTATCTTTTTTAAAATCTCCTGCCACTGTTAACAGATTGTAAGTATTACAGTAGAGCTGTTTCTCCATAGCCTATGTTGTCGCAGCTTCTTCATCTCCTTTCCCATAGCAGTGACCTGCGTGTAGGTAGATGACTTCATCGGTAATGGAATGTGTTTAGCAGATTGTGTAATAACAATAGAGTTACATCATTAATCATGCCCCTATATAGTCGAGTTGCCGCCCTATTCTGTTCAATATGGAACCCGGAAATATTTGGTAGTGTTAGGTTTTTTTGCTGAAACGTGTAGGTTATGGGTCCCTCAACTCAAATCAACGGGATGGCAACGCGCCATCCGTGGGCAATTTGTGGGAGCCAGGCAAATCCAAGATAGCAACCGTGAACCAAGGTCATATTAAAAAATGTGTTACATCTTTGCACTGGAGCATGCTAGGAACATGATTTTGGTGTATATACACATGTTTTGGTATACGAGGAATTCAATGGAACCATTTCCAATTATGTCCGACTATGTTCACATAACAAAAATTCGAAATGGCCGCTATTTTCACAGAAAATAGCCAAAATCAAGCACACCTTTTGATTGGTTTATGCTAGAGAAACGATTTTGGTGTCCATCCCAATGTTTTGTCATATCAGGAATTCAATGGAACCATTTCTAATAATGCCCGACTATGCACACCTGACCAAAATAAAAAATACATAAAAAAAGAGTGTCGTGTCAGTGACGTATTGTTATCGCTTTCAACAACTTCGTGGAGTGAGCTTCTCAACATTGACACTTATCAAGAACAACAAGAGGGCACGTATGAAATGCCTGGATCAGGCACCTCTAAAGTTATTGATACGTTTTCTTGTACACTTGCAATCTTGTTTTTTTGTCTAGATGGCAATCTTGTCTTGCTAAATTGTAATCGTTCACTGTTTTTAAATCTTGCATGATTAAAGAGAGGTAGTCCGTTCATGTCAATTATAAAATTATATTATGCACTATAAACCATACGTGTTCTAACATACACACAGTCAATATATGTTTTATCAAAGCAGAAACAAATGTTCAATTCAACTACTCAATGTTTAAAAAAATCGCCGATTCTCGCTCAAATCCCCGAAGAAGAAGGCTAGTGTTTTATTTGACCCACGTGAAGATGTACATCAAAATATCAAAGAAAAATAACAAGTCACAATTGTTATGTGTATAAAATAAATGTATACATAACAAGTACACATTATCAGGTCCGAGACTCCTCTGAGATTGCTGTTCACAATCGTTATCGAGAAGCCAACTTTTAAATAACAAAAATTAGTTAGTAAAACAAATTACATTCTTCTAGTGAAGAAAAACAAACAAATAATTTAAATTTAAATATTCGAAATTTTGTCTGCAAATATTCATGTCAAGTGTATGCAGGTGCGAATGCATGTGCGTTTAAGTGTATGCACGCAATATTTGCCTTCATGAGTACATGCACTGTAACCGACTGTTAGTGTACATATGTAAGAGTTTGAGATTGTGCATGAGTCTTGATGCGTTTGTAGAAAATGTTGTTTCACATAGTTTGTAAATCCATATAAACTATGTGTTGTAAGCTGTTGTTTGATTATATCTGGGATGCTGTTTAATAAATCAGGTATATTATATCTAAGATATTTCGTTGCGAATTCACGTTTGCCTCTGTAAGTATATATTTTATTTTGTATACGTGTGTCATGGCTATATATAAATATATATCATAGTTTGGAATTATATTCCAATTTTGTAAGTAAAATTTGAATAGTTGTTATTTTACTTGAATGAAAACCCCATGCCACTATGCAATAATTTACATGTGGTAAAACTATTGAGTTATATAATAAAATTATTTATATTATATATCTTAATATCAAGTACCTGTATATTTATTTTATCTTTTTGAAAGGTCACATATTTAGACTTCGTTATGTTTAATGAAGATTTGTTTCTTGTTAGCCATTCGTTTATTTAACATAGTTCTTTACTTATTAATATATCTATAGTTTCATTGAATGCAATATTTCTGAAGGTATTTATGGTACTTGATAAAGTTGTGTAATCAGCATACATAATACAATCAAATAGTGTACTGACTTGTGCAAAGTCATTCATGTAAATAATAAATAGTAAAGATCCAAGAATTGAGCCCTGAGGCCCACCAGTTGTTACTGATAATATGTTTGACTTCGTGTTTTCTATTTCTGTATATTGTTTACGATTGGTAAGTTAGCTACTTGAGGTTGACCCCCTTCATGCCGTAATAATATAATTTATCGAGTAAAATTGTATGATCATTAGTATCAAAAACCTTGGAAAGATCAATATATTTATTTCTGGCACTTCACCATTTTCCTTTTGATTTATAATTCTATCTATTAATTCCAATGCCGCATATTCTGTAAAATGTTGGGAACGATTGATGATTAAAATGTAGCTTTGTATCTCTCAGATATAAAGATACTTGGTCAAAAATAACTTTTTCTTGTATTTTTTAAATAGCTTGTAAAAGCGATATTGGCCTATAATCTTAAAATAATGTTGTGTCTCCTTTTTATAAATTGGAATTACCTTGGCGATGTTTATTAGGGAATGTTCCTGTGGTTAATACTTGATTTGTTAATAAGGTTAAGGATTTAGTAATTGCGGGTCCAATAATTTTTTAGCAGCTTGGTGGAAATGCCATCAAATCCACAACTCGTTTTTGACATATTACTTATTGTTTTCCTTATGGTTTCCTCGTGAACACATTGAAACATTAGAACAGAATTGATTCGATTTTTAGATAATAGAAATGATCATTTATACCATTATATTTAATGCTTTTAGCTAGATTCTGGCCTACATTTGTAAAGGATGTATTATATATGTTAATAATGTCTAGCTTACAGATATTATAGAGTCAGAAACATTGAAACATTTTGGAAATGATGTCTTAGTTTTACCTTTGGGCAATATTTCAGTTATGAAATAGTGTCCAAAGCCCGAATAACTGGGATAATTCCATGGCCGTGATGACGGCTTACGTGATGCATATATCCATTTCATTTGTAATCCGACCTAAGGCCGCGCATTGGAAAGCATATATATATATATATATATATATATATATATATTATACCGTGTAACATGATGATGAAAAAAACGAACAATCTACCTCCATTAATAAATCATTGTCTTCTGACGTCTTCACTGTGTCCTGTGTTGCAGCTATCCGTTGGCAGAACCAGCATCCTTCTGGTGATATTACTGACCATCATCTGCGTCCAGATTCCACAGACGAATGCCGGGTCTATGTCAACGTTGTTCCATTGCTTGAGGACTTGTAAGAAGGACAAGGAGTTATGTCTTAAGCAGTGTGAAGATAATCCAGGGTGTGAGGCTGCAAAAAAGCTCTGCTCGGGAGTGTGCAAATCTGCCTGTGTTGCCTGCGAAAGAAGATGTTTCTATAGAAATGCTCAAATAAAAGGCGACTTTATGGACTGAATGCATCTGATGTAAATAGCGCACAGAATAACTTTAATATAAAAATTATACATAACTTATGTTTGATTCCAAAATGGTTTTTAATGCGAAGATAAGAATAATACAACATTATTAGCCATTTAATTAGTTTACTTATATAATAGAGAATAGTAATATTTGATCAAGCATGCAACTCCTCGTATTAATGAGTAATTATTGTTCACAATCAAAGCGCAATTACATATTGTATATTCATGACACATTAAAAGAAAATATTGTATATGAATAAACAAATATAACAACACTGTCTATTTAACTATTTTACACTCACCTGCACGAGCAGTTCATGTATACAGAACAAATGCACACAATGATTTACCGAACTTCTTTCTCTCTCTTACAACATGTTTAAAACGTGAACATACAATATCCAATACCTTATGTGTGTAGTAGTTTCTTTAAACGAATCATTGAAATATCAGTGGAATTCAAAATGTTTTCACCTTCAATATATTTATTCACATACCTTTGTACGTGCATAGGTAGGAACAAACTTACAATTATATTGGGATATGCTGAAGAAATAATATACATTGATGGGCAATAAATTGTGAAATGCCTTAACCATAACAATAACAGTTTTAGTAGTAACTCGTCAATTTAATTGTTTCGCTCGTGTCATTAAAACTGCCCGGGAATTAATACAAGCGATTCTCGAAATTGCAATCCTCAAACAAATTCTCGATATGAATATTCATGTTTTTCTATTGATGCAGACTTCCTTGCTCAACGCCCATGTTGCCGACAATTCAGCGGATTGACAGCTGAACTTTGGCCGGGCAATTGAATTTGGTTAGTTACAAAATGTAACAACGAATTCGTTCGATCATTTAAATAAATGAATGCGTTGTGTTTGTAAATCGACTGCAGGTGTTAATAAAACTATCCTCACATTACGTATTTTGCCATGTATGAATTTGCTCAGTTGACAAAGTTGTACAGTGTAACCTCGCTTTACGATCACCCTGGTAATACAACCACCTCGCAATTAAGGTCATACTAGAACAGTCCCAAGTTATTTCTACGTACAGTAAAGTATAGGGTATTAGTCCCGCTAATACGGTCACCTTGATATTCAGGTCACATTTGTTCAGTCCCAAGGGTTATCTTAATAGGGAGGTTCCACTGCACTTGGACTGGTCTCCTGGCAACGCCAACATTACCATCAGACGCATTTTTTTGTATATCAAACATAAATGTAAACATGTCTTGCAATACTATGACGTTAAGCCGTAACAACTTGGTTGGGTATTGGCTCACAAAACAAGCAGGATATGATTTTTGTATTTTTGTCACTCATTTTAGCATGCAGGTATTGAAGATCAAATGTATTTTCCTTCTTCAGTTGCTTCTTCCTATCATTAGTCACCACTAAATTCTTCCTGATAGGAATGAGAAAGTATCCGGCCTGTTTCTTTTCCGTCACTTCTAATTGGAGACGACCGTCCAACGCGTTGTGTTTTGTCCTGCGATATGCTGCTTGTGGCAGTCAATTATCTTTTTTTAAATCTCCTGCCACTTTTAACAGATTGTAAGTATTACATAGAGCTGTTTCTCCATAGCCCATGTTGTTGCAGCTTCTTCATCTCATTTCCCATAGCAGTGACCTGCGTGTAGGTAGATGACTTCATCGGTAATGGAAAGTGTTGAGCAGATTGTGTAATAACTATAGAGTTACATCATTAATCATTCTCCTATAGACTAGAGTGATTAGCTGGCTCGCTGCAGTGGCGCTGCTGTGGACCGCTGGCTGCCATCCAATTGTACGGCAGGAAATGTTGCATCCACTTCACCACAATATAATAAATACATTTAAGTGTGAGTTTGTCTTGTTGTTGTATGTCTGCCAGCTTGCCTGCCAGCCTGCTAGCCTGCGTGCGTGCGTGCCTGCCTGCGTGCGTGCGTGCGTGACTGCGTGCCTGCCTACCCGTCTACATGTCTGTCTGTCTGTCTGTCTGTCTGTCTGTCTGTCTGTCTGTCTGTCTGTCTGTCTGTCTGTCTGTCTGTATGTATGTATGTATGTATGTATGTACGTACGCATGTACGCATGTACGCATGTACGCATGTACGCATGTACGCATGTACGCATGTACGCATGTACGCATGTACGCATGTACGCATGTACGCATGTACGTACATATGTATGTATGTATGTATGTATGTATGTATGTATGTATGTATGTATGTATGTATGTATGCATGTATGTCTGTCTGTCTGTTTATCCGTGTGTCTCTCTATCTGTCTGTCTGTCTCTGTCTGTCTGTCTGTCTGTCTGTATGTATGTATGTATGTCTCTGTCTGTCTGTCTGTCTGTCTAGCTGTCTGTCTATTTGTCAGTCTTTCTGTCTAACAGTTTGTCTGTCTGTCTTGATGATGACAATAATAAGCATAATACATACATAGTATCATATATCATCAATGAAAATGGGGATAAGCAACATTGCTTGTAATCCTTTATTTAAATAGATGCATTAATATCTAAAGCAACGTGCAGTGATGTAGAATAGAAAAAAGAATACTTCTTCTTCTTCTATGTGCCATGTCTGTCACAGGCGTTGGCGATCATGGCCCTCCATACCGCACGGTCGTGTGTAGTTTGTAGCAGTTCTGTTGTGCTCCTTCCACACCATGTTGAGAGACTATCTATTATTTTTATTCTCTGGCGTCCTCTGGATCTTTTTCCTTCTATCTTTCCTGTTGTTACTATTTGTTCTAACTTTTTCTTTCTCATGACATGGCCTATAAATCGTGCTTGTTGTGTTCTAACTTTGTTGATGATCTTTCTTTTTGATTTGGCTGTCCTAAGGATGACTTCATTGCTTTGCTTTGCAGTCCATGGCACTCGCAGCATTCTTCTTAAGAACCACATTTCAGTAGATTCTATGTTTTTTTGTGATCTTTTGGTTATTGTCCAGGATTCACATCCATATAGCAATATGGGCTCTATGTAACATTGCAGTACACGTTTTCTCACTTCAATTGATATATTTTTATTTGTTAAAATGTTTTTCATGTGGTGAAAAGCTGTTTTGGCTTGAGCAATTCTTCTCTTTATCTCATCGTTGCATCGACCGTCGGATGTTATTAGTGATCCCAGATAGTTAAACGTTCGGACTTGCTTCAAAACAGTGCCATATGCTATCACGTTGCATGTTGGAGTGTAATTTTTCTTTGAGATGACCATGATTTCTGTTTTCTTTTTGTTCATGGACAGACCTTTTTTCTCACTTTCCCTTATTACTGTATCTAGCATCTGTTGTAGATCTATTTCGTTCTCAGCAATCAGTACCGTGTCGTCTGCATATTGTAAATAATTAATGTTGTATCCCCCTACTTGAATGCCTGGCATATCTTCTAATGTGCGTATAATACTATACTATACTTCTATAATAAGAATACTAAATATCACATAATCACAATTAAATAGTATGGTATATAAAACTGCAACATAATTATTATGAGTATGTATATTAGTATATTAATTAATTTATTACAATTGAATTAGTGTTTAACAATAAAAAATAAGTGCTTTGAGCCATTTTAACATACTTGTAGAGATATATAGTCTTCGAGATATAGAGTTTTTTTTATCACTATACCGTACCAATATTTAGAACCAGTATATGCCAATGCATTTTGTTTAATGTTCGTGTAACAGAACGGTATTTTGTAAACGGCTTTCTGTCTCGCGTTATGGCAATGTGGACGTACATTTAACATAATCATGTCATTGAATATGACTGATAGCAAACCCTTATTGTATTTAGACATGAACTTATACATTAGTACTTGTATAGTTATAATAATAATAATAATGAGTCAACGTATAGAGCATCATAAATCTAGACAAAAGTCCATTTATAGGCGCTAAATAAATGATAATAAAAATATATTATAATACAAATTAATAAATTGCTAAAACCGTGGTGCATAATGCATAGGCAATAATTTATTATCATTTAATTAACTTATTTATGTCTTACGATGCACATATTATGTCACATTTTAATTAATGTTATATCCTTTTATCATATTAATTAAAACGTGACATAATATGTGCATCATAAGACATAAATAAGTTAATTAAATGATAATAAATTATTTAAAAACACTGTCATGTACGAGGTCACAGATTAAACTAAACATGGAATGGTACACGGAAGAGGTGAATTATTAAAAGTCGCTTGAATGTGGCTAGCGCTGTGACTGTCTTTAATTCTAACGGAAGAGTGTTCCACAATCGTGGGGTCGAACCTGAGAAGGAGCTATCGTCGTATCTGCTGTTGGATGGCAGCACACGCAGGTCGTTGTTGTTGGCAGAACGTAGCCCACGCGGTGGTCGGTACGTGTCGAGCAAGTCGGTGATGTACGACGGTGCGATGCCATGTTGGGCTTGGAACGAAAGCAGCAGTATTTTGTACATGATACGCTGTTTCACCGGAAGCCAATGGAGCGGGGTGATATGCTCTCGCCTGTTGCAGCGGACTGCCAATCGAGCTGATGAGTTCTGCACTCTCTGCAGTTTACAGATAAGAATGTCTGGGATGCCGAACAGTCTCGAAATCACCAGTGAATGTATTATTCGAGCCGCTGCTTTATCCGATAGACACGATCATATGGAAGCAATGTTACGCAGGTGATAGTATGCGGTGCGGCATAGTTGATAGATATCCATAATTTGATGTTGTTTAAATAAAGACTGAGTGTGGTTTCTGTACCCCATTAAATAATTATGCATATTAATATACTCTGTAATACATACAATTTTAGTCAAGTATATCTTCGGGGCTCTGCACCATATAATGTTACAATAGGTAAGGTACGGGTAAATAAAAGTATAATAAAAGTGTTTTAGAGTTTGTTTGGCCAGTTTATTTATTACCCTATTAATGGCACCACTATTCTTCGCTATTTTGTTATATATACATATATATATATATATATTATATGTTCACTCCAGTTTAGTTTGTTATCCATTACTATTCCTGGAAATGTTGTATAATTTACAGTATTTATTTTTGTCCCATCTATACTGATTTTATTATGTCTGTTTCGTTTGCTATGAGTGTTGCTAAAGGTCATTGTGTGTGTTTTTTGCAGTCAGAGAAAATTAACTTGTTTTAAGCCAGAGTGTTAGCTTTTTAATTCAGTATTTAAGTCATTTTCCATTATTTCCAAGTTATCCCCTTGTATGAAGAAATTTATATCGTTTGCAAACATAATAGGAAATGTAAGGTGAGATACAGCAGTAACATACAGCAGTAACATCATTTATATGTATGAGAAACAGTAGAGGCCCCAATATTGATCCTTGTGGTACACCACATTTAATACTGTTTACGACAGAGTTAGTCCCATGCAGTTTCACTGTTTGTTTTCTATTAGTTAGGTGACGTTGTATCCATTGAAGCACATTACTCATAATTCCATAATGCACTAATTTTGTTATTAGCATTTTATGATTAACGGTATCAAATACTTTGGCAACATCTAGAAATAGTTCAATTATATGTTCATTTTTATCAATAGCTTTTGTTATTTTGTCAATTATTATAGTTTGAGCCATATATGTAGAATGACCATTTAAAATCCAAATTGAGATTTTGACAATATATTGTTTTTATTTACATATTCGGTTAATCTGAATTATATTTGTCTTTCAATTTTTTTTGAAAATATTGGCAGTACACATAGGGTCTTTAATCTGTTCTCAGTTTAGAATCTCCATTTTTAATAAAACATTGAGTAACATTGGCTAATGTCAGTTGATCTGGTGCATGGCCTTTATCAAATGATATGTTTATAATATGGCATACTCGTTCAAGCATATTAGAATATGTCTGCTTAATAATATTAGGTTTGATATAATCCCAATCAGCACTACTAGTTTTAAAACTTTAAATAATTTGTCTATATTCATTCATAGTTGTCATTTCAGACTTTCTATCCCCCTAGTATAGATATCGTTAGATTTGATTATGTGACTTATATCACTTCCAAGATAATATTTTGAGGTAAATGTAGTGTTGGGTATTTTAAAGAAAGTACAGTCTGTCTGTCTATGTCTGTATGTCTGTCTGTATCTGTATATTTGTCTGTCTGTCTATTGTTGTCTGTACACGTCCTTACCCATCTTTCTTTTGATGCGGACGAAACTTTGCACCATGATCCGAGGGAACGTAACTACGGGCATGGGACGGCCAGATGTGGCACCACCGTAATACCCTTTGTGTAATTACTCTTCGAAGACTTGTTTCGCCACGCGATGAGTGCTTACGCGACTTCGAACAATCGTAAAGGTAAAAGTGAAGGCAAATCATTATATAGCGCAGTATCCAGTCCTTACGACTGCTAAATGCGCTTTACACTTTACACATTCCTTGGCAGACCTATACAACCATTCGTACACAGATATCAACTCATTCACACAGCTGAGCGAACTGGAGCAATGCGAAGTAAACGAACTTGCACAAAGTTCGAAACGGCAGCACAGGATTCGAACCCGGGTTCTTTTGATTGAGAGTCTGATGCTCTAACAACTGCGCCACTGCGCTCCACAAAGCTTTTAACGTTGCGATCTATTTTGTATAATCATTGATGGATCTGCTTTGTTATGGTTTGCATACATCACAATCAAAATTATGGTCGTGACCTCCGTCAAGTTTTGCCTGGCTAAAATAATGATAAGTGTAATCTCTGTGTATTACATTACTAGAATGGGATGATTTGTGCTACATCAAACATTCCCGTCTTTAGGTCTTGCTTCAGCAAGTCTGCCTTATGCTTTTTGTTATAAAGACAAACGTCTGCGACCATAATTTCAACAAATATACGATGGAATATATCCAACCTCTCCGGGGGTTCGGCACCCATTTTGATGGCTTGACGGACCTTGTGGCTAGGCAATTAGTCACATGATAGAGAGGTCAACGAATTACATGCGTTGCTTTCAAAAGTTAATTTGTTTGTTTGAAAAATAATTTTTTTCAAACAAGGGTAAGGTAAAACGTGTGTTCCGTTCGTTTTATCGCATACCACTAAATGGTGAGAAAAGAGCGAACAAATAATCTGAATTATCCATTGCATGAAGTGGACGCTCAGCGAACTCACTGTGGGATGTAGTAATAACTTTTTTACTGGATTATAAAGAGTCTTAGGTTTTCGAACGATATGTTATAATCACAATACTGCTTTAATTATAATTAACACACGTTTAGGCTTGCTTGCTTCAGACCACTATGTAGGATATGTAGGTACCCAAAGTCTTATTTTCATAATGTTAAACTACATGAAACATAATATCATAAATTTGCATCATATATTTCAACTTGGACGCATCATAGATAGGATACATTTGTACAAATAAAAAAAAAAATCTCCGAAACAACAACTACAGCTACAAACGCTAGATGGCGCTCTTGGTGTGTCAATAGGGCACACTGGTACACAACTGGGGATAATTTCAACAAAATATACGACGGAATGTCCGAATGTTCGGAATCCATGTTTGATGTTTGATGGATATATTGCTAGGCAAAAGGTCACGTGATGGATTGGTTAATTATTAGTCACATAGGCGGATCCAGTTCCTTGGGAATGTGGCCCGGTTCAGGTTACAAGAAGGTGAAGTTATGCCGACGCGGCGGCGAAATTTTTCAACAGCACCCCCGTCTTCCGTCTTCCGATATCACCAGTCCAGCCGAAACAGCGCGGTAGCGACAACATTTCTACTACACCATTTGGTTCGGCCGCCAGTGAAGGTTTTTGGGTTTTTGTTCTTCCCCAGACTACCCTCTCTGGACGCGCCCCTGCGTCATACATTTGTTGCAACGCTACGCGTGTTAACGCGTCTTAGAACAAATGATGAAACACACAAGTAATGCACGAACTAACTATAACGCGCCTACCGCACAAATGATGTGAAAACTGGCGTACATGATCATCAAACTTAAATACAATTATTAATCTTTTTTAAATAATGGTGAGTGGCGCCTCTGTCGGGGAATTTGGCATTAATACTGTGTCATTATACAGAAGATCGGTTTCTGTAAAGTAACAAAATGAGTTGTACAAAATATGCATGATTGTCATACATTTGACTCAAAAAGCTGGCTGAGTACATAACTTTTGTTTTGACATTTTCGATTGAACTAAGTAAACATGATTACACTGTTGTCCTGTTTAAGTGTTCCTCAGTCAAAACATCAACACGTTTATTGATACTAACTTCGGTGATTATTTCTTTACGTATCTTAGTAGATACATCAGCGGTCAATTTGCTATGAAAACATGTTATTAGTTGTGTCTACGTTAAGCGAATACCACATGAAGATTATGTCTAAATGGTGTGTGTTCTATTAAATAAGAAATTAATTCACAATATATACGACTGTCAAATATTATTATTAGTAGTAGTAATTTTTATTACTCAGAAGGTTGTCGAGTACCTTCCAAAGCATCATATACTTTTATAATCTACGATATCTCTGGTTTGCTTTGCTTGGGAAAATTTACTGCTCACTAGCTTAGACACATTTATACGTGTCTCCACGATACCTATGTAAGTTGTCTGTCTTGTATTTGCTCAAAGAACATTATTTGCAATGACACATTTGTGCCTGTTTTTATTACAAAATGTCACTCAAACTTTTGTATGTGAAACAAAATATTGTCCAAAAAGTGTAAAATTGATAAACAAAAACGTGTATCTTGTCTCTAACACTGTGAATTATAAAGTCAAGTTTACGAAAATTTCACAAAAATTGGACTCCGTAAAAACTTTCAGGATACACATACACTGCCCGCCTTATTAGTTTTTAAAATGGCAAAAATGGCATGTCCAATTGACCTTTCCAAATTTGGAAGCGCTACCATACAAAAGCAGTGCTATATTTTATATTTCTGATTTAAAAGTGCAAATGAGATATGTTTTGGGAGTGTATCATGAACTCATGTTTATAAAATGATAAATATAAACATTACAATGTGTTTTCTATAATGACCACTTTTTGCGTGTCCAGCGGCATCGATTTAGATTAGTACAGTAAATTAATTTATCATTGTTATTGCAGGGTATTTCGACATGTGTTCTTTTCGTAAAAAGTTATCAAAGGACTTCTGAAAACATTTATGGGACATCTCAATTTGAGGAAAATATAGCACAATAAAATAAAACATGTAATGTGGCGTTTTAAGTGCATGTCCAGCGTCATCAATGGAAAAGGTTACCGACAAAAACCAAGAAAACTTACACCGTTTTAATGTTTTCATGCCTACCAGCTATCACTCTGCTATACCTCCCGCAATATTTCTTGGTCAATGGAGAAAAACAGCAATGGTGGCGTGTCCACAGTCATCGCGTGTCCAGTGTCATCATAACGAGAACTGAAAAAACACCGTCCAGAGCGCGAGGAGTTAATTAAAATGGTCAGTGCATCAAAGGCTGACGTCTCCATGCAGACAAAAGCTATCCGACTCTTAGACGACATACTTTGCGAGCAACGGACCGATGTTTACTCAGTTTAGATGAAATTGTATCAGAAACGAATATGAGTACGGTAAATAAAAAACCGCAATATTATTTGCAGCTATATTATTCTTATAAGTGATATGTGCATGGACACATCAATGAACACAAAATGATGAAGTTGATATGCGAGTAAACTGACCTGCGAGACCCGTATATGTCTAAGCTGCTTGATGACACTGGCCACGCCAAATTGACCAAAATACATATTGGTGCAGTGATTAGAATCGGTCCCCTAATTTACGGTCTTGATGTGTTAGGAACATGTTGCTCTTCCTATAAACGAAAAAATTTACGGTCTTGATGTGTTAGGAACATATTGCTCTTCCTATAAACGTAACCAATTTACGGTCTTGATGTGTTAGGAACATATTGCTCTTCCTATAAACGAAAACAATTTGTACATAGTTTTGTAAGAAATATATTTTCTTCAAACAAAATGTTGTTACCTGCTCATTTGCTGCGTGTTCCTCTCAAAATGTGAACGTCTTTACGACTAATTTATTTTAAGTAGTAAGTGACCACAGCTTACATTTGGAAAAGTAGATAAACAAGCTAGCATACCACTATAATGTAATTTAATCAAATTTGATAGATATGCATGGATGAATATAGAAATTATATTTGGTGATGACGCTGGACACGCAATTATGGGAAGGTGTGTTCCTGTATGCAATAATACTAATAACTGTAACAAATAGTAATTACATTTGCATTACAAAACTACCACATACCATTTCTAAGGCGTCGGAACCTGGTGAGGGTGTGGTTGGGCTCGTTATGTGATGTTTAACATACTTCTTTCCATGTTTGTTTGTGCGGCTGCTAGTTTGTTCTTTGCCTGGTTGGTGAGTGTCCAAGTTTCCCCGCGGTGTATCATTTCTGGAAGTACGCATCAGTTGTAGGCTTGTCTCTTCAAGCAGGTTCCAAAGTTACCCTTGAAGATATCGCGGTGTTTGGCGAATGCTGTCCAGCCAGCCGTGATTCTTCTTTGACTATCTTTGTCTATAAAGGAAATACAGACAATGGGGGATCTGAACATTTATTAGCCATCTACAAAGCCGTAGACATATAACAGACTGGACACAACATCTTCCAGCGCGATTCTGGTATGCTTCTGCACAGGAACCTGAGTGAGACGAGCCCGCCCAACAGCCCGTTCCTATTGACACCCTTCAGATGACGAAGAATCGACATCATATGATGGCACACTGGCGCATTGAACGTCTGGTGTATTGAAGATGAAGATACTGACTTTATAGCTGCAGCGGCTCCATCTGGCGACAAAGGAGACGATCGCGACAGGACCGTGTGGAATACATACCGTGAGGGTTTTGAACATTACATTCTACTTAATGTAGCAACTCCACAGACAGTTGGAAGACCAGCCATGCATTCTAATGCACCTTTTTTCGTTTTCCTATATATATATTTTTTGAATTTGCTTACTGTTGATATGACAAAATGTGTAATGCTAAATGTGTATGTACTTTTTCTCTCTTCATTGGCAGTCGTTGTTGTGCCGTTTTTACCATTAGTACAACTAGTAGGCTTACCTCTGTTTTTTTTTATAGACGATATGTCTTCCTCAACTCATCCACCATCCATCCATTATGTGTATCACTCTTTTGATGTACGCAAGTAACAATAATCATATCTATCGGTGTAATAATTTGTATCACTTAGCAATTTTATACACACATCATTATGTTAATATTATTAAGCACAAGTAAACGCAGGCTCGGTAATGTTTGATGAGGCTTTCCTCTCCTACTTTGAAAGTAATCAGAACAACCTATGAAATGTATTAAATACAAATGATGCAAACAACGAACCACAAGTAAGTCACTGCTCTTTCTATTATGACATTGATAAGTTCACCAATCAAGCAAACAAAAACACAGTTTTACTATTCTGAGCTCTAACATTCAATCTATAAATACAAAATTGAATGAACTTGAAATATTCATAGAGGACATACGTAGAAATAACTTTAAATTCAGTGTAATATGCTTACAAGAGACTTGGAAAGCTGATAATGATGACTTCTCTCAATTTTATTTAGACGGGTATTATTGTATAACACAGGGAAAATATTTAGATACAAAGGAGGGTTATTAATATATGTAGATGATCAATATAAATATGATATAAAAATGAATCTTAATACTTAGGAAAATTGGGAAGGGTTAATATATATAGACCACCAAGGTCATGCAACGAAAATATTACACAATTTATTTATGAATTGTCATCAGTGTTATCGTCTCTAGAAAACAGCAATAATGATAAACTCATTGTGGCAGGGGACTTTAACATTAACTTACTTAAAATATACGATAACTGAACATACAGTGATTTTTTTATACTTTAACATCATATAGTCTTTACCCCCAAATAACATTCCCCATTCGTTTTACGAGAACCAACGGAACATTAATAGATAACTTATTTTGCTCACTAAATCAATTTATATTAGAAAGTACTGCTTGGATTTTCACAAACACTTTCTCAGACCATCAACCTTATTTTTAAATAATAGACAATATACGTAAAGCTGAACTTCCTCCTAAATTTGTATAAATTAACATTCAAAATGTTGACTTACTTAGACTTAGTTCATCATGTTCCTTTCGGGACATCAGGCGACGAGATTTCTCCATCTATTACGGTCTTTCGCAATTTCGTTGGCCTCATCCCAGGTAATTTCCATTTCTGCCAGATCTTCCTTAAATGTCTTGTGCTAGGTCTTAGTCGGCCTTCCTCTCCGTCTGTTTCCACCTTCAGGTACCCACTCCATTGCTATATGTGCTATTCTCTCTCTTGGTAAGCGTAGGATATGTCCCGCTAATCTCAGTCGTCGAGACTTAACTATGTCATGCAGTCTATCCAGTCCTGCCCTCCTCATCACTTCTTCATTGGTGATGTGCTCTCTCCATGATATGTCCAATATGAACCGTCGACATCGCCGGTGGAATATGTCAAGTTTTTGGATATCCTCGCCGTATTCTTCCACGTTTCACAGGCATATATCGCTGTTGGTATTACGATTGACATGTAAAGACGTAGTTTTATGTCCTTTCTGGTGGTGTTACTGGACCATATTGGACGTAGTCTTTGGAACACTGCTGAAGCCTTGCATATCCTCGCTCGCACATCCACTTCCGCGTCGCCTTCCTTAGAGATGTAGCTTCCGAGGTAAGGGAAGTTCTCGACGCACTGCAAGTCTTGCTGACCGATCATAATGTGGGGGTCAGATCCATCACCATCTAACAAAATTGTTGTCTTCACATAGCTGATTCATAATCCGACCATATCTCCATTGTCGTTTAAATCATTGGTCATCTCTTGCAGGATCTCCGGCGTCTGGCTGAGCAATGCAATATCATCGGCAAAATCAAGGTCTGTCAACGTATTATTTATTCACTTAACACCAAATTTCGGACCTTACATCGTTTTCTCATGATGAAGACGATAACAACAACAAAGATGAAGGGAACAGGATGCAACCTTGACGTACATCTGTCTCTATATCGAACATGTCTGTGTAGCCATCATTGGTCTTGATGCAGCAGTTGGTGTTTCGGTAGAGCGATTTGAAAATGTCTATATGTTTGTTTGTTACACCATATAGCTTCAGGATTTGCCATAACGAATCTCTGTGGACACTGTCGAAAGCCTTCTTAAAGTCAGTGAAGTTGACTAAAAGAGGTACCTGGAACTCTCTGCTTTGCTCGATGATATTTCGCAATGTGATGATCTGCGCACAGCACGACCTTCCTCTTCAAAAACCAGCTTGTTCCTCCCGGAGGTGTTGGTCAACTGCTGTCTTCAGCCGGTTTAGGATCACGCTGCGGAACACTTTTCCAGGAACTGACATCAATGTTATTCCTCGCCAGTTATTGCAGTCGCTCAGGCACCCCTTCTTTGGTAACGTCACGATCACTCCTCGTCTCTAATCATCAAGGACTTCCTCCTCAGACCAGATCAGATTGAACAAGTAGGTTAACTCGTCTACAACCCCGTCCTTGCCATGTTTCAATACTTCGGCAGATACTTCATCGAGGCCCGCTGCCTTGTTGTTCTTTAAACTATCGATGGTTTCGGAGACTTCTGCCCTGGTGATGTCATTGGCGGTGACATCGAGTTCTTTTGTGTTTGGTTCCTGTTCCAAGTTGAATAGTGTAGTAGGTGTTGGTTGATTTATTATTTATCGGAAGTGTTCGATCCACCTTCAAGCGGATCTTACCAATCACAAGGTTGTGGTCAAAGCCAACACATGTCCCTCTATAGTTTCGGACGTCCTGTAGAGATGTACGCCATCTACTACTAATGCAGATGTAATCAATCTCATTCGATATATTGCCATCTGGTGAGGTCCAGGTTTTCTTGTGAATGCGGTTATGTTTGAAAAAAGTGTTGCCAATGGCGATGCTCATCGCGAGCAATTGTTCAACGTTATGATTCGTATATCCAGCTGAACCGTGAGGTCCAATCGTAGTATACATGTCACTTCTGTCTCCATCCGGCTTCGCGTTAAAGTCTCCTACCACCACTTTTGTGTCAAATCTTGGCATCTCATCAAGCACCTTCTGGAGTTGGTCATAAAAGGTGTCCTTTTCCTCGTCTGTGGTGATTTCGGTTGGGGCATATACTTGCACTAACGTGACTTTGACATGTGTGTTAAACCTCGTTGTGATGATGCGTTCACAGACTGGCTTCCACCCACAAGTGCTTGTGTAGCATCCTTATTCAGGATGATGCCAACTCCATGGATCTGGTGAAGTCATGCAGAAAGTCAATATTGTAATTGGTTATCATAAATTATACAACAAACTACATAAACAACAAAATGAAGATCTCAACCTAAATTACGATATAATGCATGATGAAATCATGCGTGCTAAAATTAAGTACAAGCCTACTAAAATAATGGAATTTAATAAATACAAACATAAAAATCGATGCGGATCACGCAAGGGTTGATCAAATATATTAGATATCGTGACATACTTTATAAATAATAAAAAAATTCTAACCCTAACTCACCAGACTATGAAATTCTTAATACTAATCTAAAAACTTACACCATATTAAAAAGAAATATCCGTGTAGCTAAACAAATCTACTTTGAATCACGATTGAACAAATTCAAAAAAAGATATAAGAAACACATGGAAAACAATAAACGACATTCTCTCAAAAAATTAAATGAAGAAGACATCTTCATCAACCATTAGAGTAAATGGTACTAGCATAACAGATAAATCAGAAATTGCAAACAAATTCAATAACTATATTATTAATATAGGTCAAACTATTGCAGAAGCCATTGAATATAAAGGAAACAACAAATATGACTATTACTTAAATACAAAAGTTAGACCTGTTCTTAAATTTACGAATGTTGATGAAGAAACAGTAACGAAAGCAATAACTTATCTCCCAACCAAAAACAGCAGTGGATTTGATGGCATTTCTTCAAAACTGCTAAAAATAATTGAACCAGCAATACTTAAATAATTAAACTTAGTAATTAACTAAGTTATTAATACAGGCATATTTCCTGATAAACTTAAAATTGCAAAAGTGGTACCAATTTTCAAAAAGTGTGACCCAACTCTATTAACAAATCACAGGCCTATTTCTCTACTTCCAACTATTTCTAAAGTATTGTTTCTAAGCTATTTTATGATAATCAGTACGGATTTAGACCTAACCATTCAACAGAATATGCATGACTCGAACTAGTTGATAGAATAATTACTCAAATGGACAAAATAAATTACCAATTAATATTTTTCTTGATCTGTCCAAAGCCTTTGATACTATTGTTCATTTGATATTACTAAGCAAGTTAAGATGTTATGGCATAGATGGAAAGACTCTTCTCTTTTTAAAAGCTATTTAAGCAACCGGAAGCAGTAAACCGAATTTGAAGATACTACATCTGATATGTTGCCTATAAAAGTAGGTGTACCACAAGGTTCCATCATTGGACCACTGTTATTTACTATATATATATATATATATATATATCTATATATGTAAATGACTTTTCACAAGCAAGACAAATGTTTAAGTTTATAATATATGCTGATGATATACTTTATTTAGCACCATTTACACTTTTAGTGATAAAGCACGTATTAGAAGTATAGACTCTGTAATAAAGGAAGAACTCCTCAACATAATTGAGTGGCTTAATATTAATAAGGTGTCACTAAATAAAAGTAAATCTAAATATATGACCTTTCAAATGCCACGCAAACCTATACAGAGCTAATTTCAAAAAATCGATAACGTAAACATCGAGAGTGTAGAAGAATTTTATTTCTTAGGTTTACCTCTAGATACTAACTTAAATTGAAAAAAAAACACTGAAAAATATCAAACAAATGTTCCAAAATTATAGGAATATAATAGATTTAAACATGTGCTACCTTTAAAAATAACATTTATTTTATATAATGCACTGCTGCTATCTCATACTAATTATTGTATTATGACCTGGAGTTACCAAGGAAACAGATTAACTAAAATTGAAAAGAAAGCAGTGCAAATGATCGCACTAAGCAAATACAATTCACATACAGAACCGCTTTTTAACAAACGATATTAAAAGTAGAAGACTTGCTAAAATTACAAGAACTAAAATTTTAGTACAAATATAGACATCAAAATTTACCAGTTTACTTATTAAATTGGCAGATAATTCCAAATGCCAGCACACACAAATATGACACTCGGAGAGCAACTGAACTAAACACCTTCACAACTAATCATGAATTTGCTAAAAAGTGTTTTAAATATAACCTACCTCATGTTATAAATAATATCCCTGATTTAGTGAAAGACAAGATAGTGACCTATAGTTTGAGAGGAATATACTACAATGCTACATCTGCCAACTAAATTAATGTTCACTATAAATGAGTATTACATTTAAATAAAATACAACTACTAAATATGTATAGTTTGCATGACTACATGTGCACATGCGTACACCAAAAAGGTTAAGAACTGCTGACCTAACAAATATCTACGAAAGCTTGTGGTCTGGTCCGTGCAGTTGTTTGAACAGCGTCAACGACCACCCACCCAGCAGCCAATGTCAATCAATGCGTGGCTAGGTGCTACACCAGTATTCTGTAAGAGCATAAACTCGGTTTGTGGCGTTTTATTATTATTATTATTTATTACATCATAATCTATTGTTCTTGATGAACTTGGCCAATACGGATTGTTGCTATGCGTCAAGCAGCAATACGAGCGGGAAAGAATCGACGTTATTGATCGGCCGTTTATGTCGTATTCGGGCAATATTATACCTGCCAACACTCACGGAATTTCCGGAATTCTCCTTGATTTTGGGTGTATCTCCCGGTCTCCCCGAATGCATGCGAATCTCCCGGACTGTGGCTTAAAATCTCCAACAACACCCCTCTCCATCTTCCGATGTCATCATCCGAGACAGCGCGACATCACGGAGACGTGTTGAACCGCTGAATTTTCGGCAAGAAATCTACCCCCGTCTTCCGATGTTAAGATTCGAAACAGCGCGACGAGACAGCGTGTCACGGGAAGCGTGCTGACGTCCGGAATTAAAACAAGTTGGCAGAAATACATAACTAATCCGATAGGTGGCGGAACGGCGGAACGAGTTTGCGGCTGTTGGTGTAAACATCGTTGTGCGTTAATCTATTCGATTGACAAACGAATTTATCTGTGCTGTGAATATGAGTATCCACAGAACATGAAAAACGAAGTTTAAAAGTCGTGTTTTGCGTGTATGAACTTTTCTACGTAAAACAAGTTGAGCGGTGGGTGCTGAAATAAAAACAAAAATGGCCGACGAACCGGAAGTGGGCGACAATCGGACTACTCGTGCTGGATCGAACCGGGATGGACGAGGAGGACCCCCTGTAATCAATGAAATGCTATGCTTCGTGACGAATAAGTTGGCAATCTTGCCTCCTGAGACCATCGTTCAGCTATGTTTGGGCACGTACACCACAAACGAGATCGACAGATTGAAAAAACTGCTGTTCGATCTAGTCTCTGATGCTCAGACTCGTAATGTTAAGCGAAAGGGAGAAAAAAAGAACAAGGACAACATCGACGACATCATCCGTCTTCTACAGGAGAAGGGTGATGAAGTCCCAGGTTTGCTGCCGTTGACTTGGGTAGGCTTCCGCCTATAACATTTGATAGTATTGATGTGTCAGTGCTGCTGAACTCAATTAGGAAACTGGAAGGGGAAATTAACTTTTTGAAAGACAGCATGAAGTCGGTCACCAACGTGGCGAGCACCTTGAAAGACACTTCATCATCTATGAACGCACGGATCTGCAAGATTGAAATGATGCAACAGGATGCAACTGTAGCTGTGATATCGGATAATGACACCCAGGCTGGCCCGGTTGATAATCTTGTTGCATCAACTGACTCGGGAAAAATTCATGTCACGTCAACTGACTCAGTCGAAACTGATGTTGCCCCAATTGAATCAGCTGCAATTATACAGCAAGCTGCAAATGTACAGCAAGCTGCAATGCCAACTGCAGTGACCCCTGCTGTTACATTTGCAGATGTAGCAGCGACTGCCGCGGGTGAGTGGAGTACTGTTACTAGATCCAAGCAAGGACAACCAACTACTCCAATTGAACGAAGGATGCCACATCCTGGAAAGGTGAACGGTGGGCGAAAACAGCAAAGACAAGGGGCTAGTTGGCAATGCCAAAGACTCAGGACTCAAGACAGTTGGTGTAAAACTGAGAAAGGCAAATGTGTTTGCAACAAGGTTCGATCCAGAAGTAACAGAAAATGACATCAAGCAGCATCTTACTCGACAAATTCGTGTTGATGCTAACGTGGAAGCAATCAACACTAAACACGACACCTATGCGTCTTTTCAGATTACATGCATGTGCCCTAATCCATCGGTATTTATGTCATGTGATCTCTGGTCAGACATGGCTTTTGTCAGATGGTGGAGAGAACCAAAAAGGTCAATCAACTGTAAGTATCTTGTAAATTTGTAATAGTCACATTCGCAGGTAAATTACTCTCATCTAAAATGTTCAAATTAACCAGTAGAGGCCTTCCAAATAATAGGAAAAGGTTGGCCCTTAGGCCTGATATACTACATTTATTTAAGGACAATGATATAGTGTGTCTACAAGAAACATGGTTTACTAAACAAGACTTGAAACACACAAATATCTTGCACAGATCTTTCCATGGGTTTGGTGTGTCAACAACTGACTATGCAGACGGCATAGTACATGGTCATCCACCTGGTGGAATTACAATTATGTGGAATTTTAAATTTGAAAAATGCATAAAACCGCTAAATCTTAATCTCGATTGGTGTGTAGCAGTAGAAATTACATTAGGGTCAAAGAAATGTGTAATATTTAATGTATATATGCCATATCAATGTGACAATGAACCTGCTTATTTAGAAAAACTTGGTGTAATCAAGGCAATTACAGATGAATTAGACAATACTTGCTTTGCCATAATTGGTGATTGGAATGCTAATCTAAGTGATAAGGATAACTCGTTATTTGCTGGTCACATGATGAACTTCTGCACAGAAAATAATCTTAAAATTTCAACCTATGTAAATCTACCTGAAAACTCATACACATATGTCAGTGAAAGATGGGATACAACTTCATGGTTGGATCATGCTGTGACAAGCTATGATTTTCATAATACTGTAACTAGGATTGAAATTCTATATGACTTAAGTGACGTAGATCATATACCACTCACAGTGTATGTTAACAGTGACTATATTCCAGAACTAACAGATCATACTAATAATGGATCTGCTAAAATTAAACGGAACTGTATGACAGAAAATTACATAAGCAGATATTGTATGCTAACTGACAAATACCTGTTTGGATTACATGTCCTTATCGAGGCTGTAGGCTGTAGGCTGTAAAAATAGTCATCGTGGTGATGCAAATCATGTACATTCCATAAATAAACTGTACAATGACATTGTTTGCTCACTACTCGATGCTAGTGAACAAATTATGCCTAAGAACAAGAAAAAATATACTAATAAGCCTGGGTGGGCAGAGTATGTGGACGATCTGTATGATACCTCCAGAGAAACTAGAGACATGTGGATTAATGCTGGCAAACCTAGACAAGGTCATATATATGACTTGCATCTGAAATGTAAAGCAAGATTTAAATATGCCCTGCGTTTTATTAAAAACAATGAAAACATGTTACGTAAGGAAGCACTGGCTAATAAATTTACTGAACTTAACCCTGAAGCCTTCTGGAGAGAGATTAAGAGTATAAATAATTGCAACACTCCGCTTCCTGCTAGTATAGAAGGCATATCTGGTGGGACTGAAATTGTAGAACTATGGAGGAAACACTTCAGTAACTTGTTGAATTGTGTTAATAATAGTCGTATAGATACTTATGAATATAGTTGTGATACTTCATATAAAGGATCTTGTGGTCACAGCAGATGAAGTAATTAATGCGATTAAAAAGCTCGATGCAAATAAAGCATGTGGGGCGGATGGCATATATTCAGAACACATAAAATATGCATCCAACCTACTTATACCGTTACTTACTATGTGCTTCTCCAGCTGCATGGTTCATGGGTTTCTACCCGAAGCAATATTGTCTGTGATACTTGTACCAGTTATTAAGGACAAAGCTGGACAAATTTCCTCCAAGGACAATTATCGTCCGATTGCGTTAGCTAGTGTATTTAGCAAATTAATTAAAATAATTGTATTACATAGAATTGAAATGTACATAGATACGAATCTAAATCAGTTTGGTTTTAAGAGGAAACTTGGTACAGATCAATGTATATGTGTGAAAAGAAATTATCGACTTATACAGGTCTCTTAACGGTAGCGTATTTGTATGTTTCCTTGATGCTAGTAAGGTTTTGACAGGGTAAATCATAAAACACTGTTTAGGAAACTTAGGGAAAGTGGTGTCCCAGGATATTTATTGCGTATATTGATTTACTGGTATAGTAACCAGGACATGTGTATTAGGTGGGGAATATATACTCTAGTAACTTTAAAGTAATTAATGGTGTTAGACAGGGAGGGATTTTATCTCCATATTTTTTCAATGTATACGTAGATGAACTAAGTGAACAACTTAAACCATGTAAAGTTGGCTGTAATGTGAATGGTCATTTGATTAATCATATTATAATGTATGCTGATGACATAATTTTGATATCACCATCATCAGCTGGACTATGTGAACTATTGAATGAATGTGAGAGATTTGGAATAAGTCATGATGTTAAATATAATGCCCAAAAAGTGCCATTGTGGTATTGAGGTCTAAGAGTCTCAAAGGATGTCATATTCTAAACTTTAAACTGAATGGGATCACACTGAATGTAGTGACTATATGTAAGTATCTTGGACATTTCATCACAGAAGATCTCTCTGATGATGCAGACATTAACCGACAAAGGATAACATTATGTGTTCAAGGTAATATTATACTGCGTAAATTTTATATGTGCTCATTAGAGGTGAAACTCACTTTGTTTCGAACACATTGCTCATCGATGTATTCTGTGCAATTATGGTGGAATTATAAGAAATCAACAATTAATAAATTACATGTGACATATCATAATATTTTCAAATTGTTCCTTGGTGTATCTAAGTATGAAAGTACTAGTTTTTTATGCACCTTATTTGATGTACAGTGTTGCAGTGAACTTAATATATCGCTTTATACATATACTTGATTTTTCTGTTAATCATATTATAAAGGATATTCTTGCTACCAGCTTGCGGTATTCATCCAGAATACGCAAACACTGGAATAAGTTATTATACCTGAATACCTGACTTATAACTACAGAATATATACAGCAGTACATGATTATATTTATAATCTTTAATGTATGCTGGACAATAACATATGGACCCCAGTTTCATGTATGTGTATGTATCATGTATATATAGATATGCGTGTACTGTCGAGTCTGGAATAAAGCTATTGAATTGAATTGAATTGAACTAACACAGTGGAGCGCAATGGTGCAGTGGCTAGACCTTCGGACTCTCGACAGAGAGAACCCGGGTTCGAATCTTGTGCTGCGGTGTCGAACCTTGTCGGGCAAGTTCGTTCACTCAACGTTGCTCCAGTTCACTCAGCTGTATGAATGAGTACCTGGCTACAAACAGTGGTGGATATTTGTGTACACATATTTTTTCGCGCAGTAATTGCAGCGTGGCTGAATGCTTCCCAGATAAGTCTAGATGGTGTTCGGTTGAACAGGTATGTTAGGGCGTAAAGTTTTGAGCAGTCCTGGGGGCTGGATACTGCTCAAATATAAGAATTTATATTTACAGTAAATAAACTCAAATACAATTCTCGAGCTTCTATTCCTTGGCATAAGAAATGCACTTTCGATACCAATAAATATTCGTTTTCAGAGAACAATATATATATACATATTTGAAATGTTACCTGACGCACTGTGTAGATGATTGTTTCCAATACTCAATATCCCAATATCTACTATTTCATACATAAAAATATATGTGATCGTTTTAGTGTCAAGACAGTGATTGTGTGTGGTTGTTATTACAATCAATTATTTGTTCATGTTAGATACACTTTCACGTATGCACTTTATAGTAACACAAACCTTTTATTTGGAGAATTGCTTAGTTCATCTTGTTTATTAAACAAATACGCGGCTTGTGTATCATGTACTATTTACTTGCTGACAAATCGTGTGATTATGCTGACATGTGATTATGTTTCTCCAGTTAATATAAATGTGTGCACACATTAACAAAGTTTACTAGGTATTGTAGTGACACTCACTGGCGTCGAAACGTGCTGGATATATGAGGGAAAGAGGTGCTGAAGCTCTCCAAAACCCTTCAACTACATCCTCCTTGAGGCTCACCAAAAAGCTCTGAACATTCGCACTCCTGATTGTCGAAATATTTGGGAAAATCTTAGTCGAAGCTTATGGCGTAAATGCAAGTATACTATTAATGATACTACTAATAATAATGTTATTTATCTATTTATTACAAAAATGGCCCTCTAACTGAACTATTAATGCGTATGAGCTAAGCAAAAGATGATATGTTGCTCACCGCCTGAAATTGTTCTTTTTATAAAATTATATTTCAAATGAAATCTGTTTACTTCGTCAATGACCTTGATGTAGTGGCTCCTTGTTTATGCAGATTTGTTCATGTAATCAACTTCACGCTTACGTAACGTATTTGCTTATATACAAATACCTTCCGAAATATCGAGTAGACCTACTCTAGGTCAAGTACATTTTAATTGGAATGATCAACTGTATGGCAGCGTATTCAGTTGCCATGCATTTGTTGATTTTACTAACATTAATACTGCCGGAAAATTGGGTTACATTGATACTGTCCAATCATTCATCAATCACATACTTCAACATACCTATTAGTAGGAGAATTTGTGTACTGGATGCTAATGGATGCTGCATCTTGCCTTTTTACATTGCATTGCTGTTGATGCCAATTAAAGCCAATCAAGGAATGTCATGATTTCAACAGTTGACATCTGTTAGACGACACCTGTTTGGAAGTAACACATTTCCAGCAATGGGAAGTGTAAAAGTCAAGGTCTTAAAAACATACAGGCCATTAACACTACAGTGTAGTATTTTCTTTACAGGGTCTCTTGAAGAAGTTGAAGCGTTGTTACGATGTAGCACCTTGCTCATGGGATTGAGTTCTTCTAGGATGAAATCGTGCGATTTGTCAAGGAATACTAATGAAGGTGAACTCAAAGATATCGACGTCCAATTCGAGGCATTCAAAGTAACAACTCTATCTACGAGTATTACCTGCAACAATCTGCAACGTGACAACAAATCCACACAGATATACACACAGACAAACACCGACACACACAAACACACACACACACACACACACACACACACACACACACACACACACACACACACACACACACACACACACACACACACACACACACACACACACACACACACACACACACACACACACACACACACACACACACACACACACACACACACACACACAAACACACGCACACATTTATGTATGTATGTATGTATATACGTACGTATGTACGTACATATGTATGTTTGCATCTATGTATGTATGTATGTATGTATGTATGTATGTATGTATGTATGTATGTATGTATGTAAGCATATATGTATGTATGTATGTATGTATGTATATATGTATGTATGTATGCATGTATGTATGTATGCATGTATATGCGCACGCTCCCGCTCGTGCATTTGTTTGGTGTAACAAAAGACCCATTTGTTCTGAAGTATGTGTTTCTATTACTTAATATGTTGACGTTAGTAGTAGGTAGGTTGTCGGCAACACCGGTCATGACCCCAGATCAAAGGCTTTTTGGTTTTTTATAAGTAGATTTTTTCTATTTTTTTGTAAGTAATGTTTTCGTAGATGTCAAAGTGATTGATGGGTTTCCTTAGAAAGAGGGGGGCGCCCTCTAGTGACTAATAAGGTACTAATTAGCGCATTCACTAGAGGGTAGCACGACCTCTAGTGACTAATCAGGTACTAATTAGGTAAAAAATTAGGGTAATTAATTACGTATTAATTAGTAACAAACGAGTTGCGCATTCACTAGAGGTCAGCACTAGCAATAAGTTAAAAAATAGTAATTAGTCATTTAGTGACTAATTAGGATAATTAAGTACTAATTAGTAATAAGTGAGTAGTGCAATTATTGGAGGAGAACGTTAGCAATAGCCAAAAATAGTAATTATCGACTAATTAGTATTAATTAGGTATACGGGGGAGGTTCTAGAACCTTCTAGACTGTAACGCGGTGCAGTCGTGTCCCTGGGGATCAGCGAGGTTAATCGGCCGGATTAGTTTACGCGTCGTTGGGCCTGGCGCGTTGGAGATCAGGAGGGTAATCGAGTGGCCTGGTTTTCACGACTCACTGGCGAATGGGGGTATCGTATGTCAGTCTGCGCTGTTGGAGTTTATGTGCGTTGTTTGTCGGAAGGCCGGATAAATGTTTATTTCGGCTGTCATCTGGCCGCGCGCTAGTATACGCGGAACGATAGTCAGGCGCGCTCGGTAACAGCTGATGTTTGGTAACAGCTGATACGCGTGCATCGGCGTTGCAATATCGTTATAGCAGCTGGGGGCCGGAGCTGTCAGAATAAGTTGGTCTGTGCGCAGCGACGTATTAAGCTTGTGGCGTTGGAGACCGCTGGGTTGTATTGGCTGTGTGCAACGACGAATGTGTGTAGTTGGAATATAGGCAGCATTTGGAATGGTGTTATGCGTGTATGAGTTGGAATGCTGGTGGCGCGCGTTATGCGAAACGAAACACAGAAACAGCAATAAACGGTGAGAAATGGAAAGCGTTGAGGGGGGTGATCGGATGGTGGTGGATGAACATGTCGGTGCTATTGGGGCGGTTGAAATCGTTGATGGGGGTCGAATCCGTGGCGGCCGGGGGTTGTGGTGGATAGCCTAAATGCACTGAAAGGTGACCTGGCGTGGGTAGCGCGAATGAGGGGGGAAGAAATCGAGGTCTCGGGAAGATGGTGGCAAATGAGAAAAGTTCGTGTGTGTCTTGTGGTTCTTCGGGGGCGATGTCAAGGAACTCGGTGTAGGCGTAGTCGTCGTCGGCGTCTGTGGTTTCTGTGTGTAAGGTTGGCTGTACGGATAATGTAGGTCGTGAAGGTGGTGTCGGTGCGAGGTCAATGCGGCGAGGAGAGGGCTCTACGAAATGAATGTAGACGCCCCGGCCTATGGGGCACGTCCGATGCAGGAGGTCTGGCGATATGAGATATATATCCGTTCTGTTGGGCAAAGGAAAAGCAGCTTAGTTTTTCATCAAAACCTGTAATAGGGCGTCTGAAAATAAAGGTAGATTAGTGACTTTGAAAAGAAAACGCTATAGTATTTATCAAAGCCGTAATGGGGCGTCATTGATGACTTGTGAAAATGTAAATAAAGGTATTAGCAGGGAATTGGAAGCGTTATTTTATATTTAAGGTATACTTGAAAAAGAAAAGCAGCTATAGTTTCCATCAAAGCCTTTTGAAAATGTAAATAAAGGTAAGATATTAGCAGTGAAGCGGAAGCTTTATTTTATAATTAGTATCGTTGAAGGTGGAAACGTACCTTTGGCTGGGGCGTCGGGGTTGAGTAGGCGGCACACTATTCTCGGCGGCTTGAGGAGGCGGCGCACTGTAAACAAAACAATTAGTTAGTTAGTTAGTTAGTGAACGTTGTAAAAAGAAAGCAGTAATGTGATACGAAGGAAAGCCGTGTTAAGTGAGTTAGGAAAACGTACCTGTTTTGTAGTTGTCGGGGGGTCGACTCGTCAGCTTTGTGCTCCTCTTTGGGCGGCTCCATCGTGAGAAATGAATTGCGCGGTTGTTGCGCAGTTGTTTTAGCGCGGTGACGTGTAGCGGTTTAGATACGTGCGCCGTAGATTTGCATGAGGGGCTGACGTCACTGTTTATATAACGCGCTTATGTAACTGTTTGTAAGTGTCTAAAACGTCAGTTAAAGGTGAAATGCGCGAAAACTAAGCGGTAAATAATATACAGTAGGGACTGGAGAATCGTATGGTAAGCTTATATTAGAAAATAAAAGCGGCGTTCTGTTTGTGCACTAGGCTGACCGAGAGGTTTTTTTTTCAGTTTTAGTAACCTTGTTAGAGTTGGCTGTTTCGTGGTGCGCGCGTGTACACTCATGGGGGCCGCGTGCACACTTATGGGGACCGCGTGCAAAGCGGCTATATAGTGGGCCGGGTGGCGCACGACTATGTATCGTCGGTGTGGTGTTGTTACCGTTGCAGTAACTTTGTATGTTGGTTACCGGTGCAGTAACTGGGTGTGTCGTTGCCGTTGCAGATCGTTGTTGACCATGGTTCCGCCTGTTCACGGAGAGGCCCCGAAGCTTTCTCCAGTGTTTCCTGTCCACAGCCCCTCTCTCCATCTCTTCCGTTCTTATTGTATAGGGGTGAGGTCCTGGTACAGTAATGTGACAATTGTTCTTTTTTTATCGTGTTTCCTGTCCACAGCCCCTGTCTCCATCTCCTCCAGTCTTATTGCATAGGGGTGAGGGTCTGGTACAGTATTGTAACACTTCATCTGTTCTTTCTCCAGTGTTTCCTTATTGTAAAGGGGTGAGGGTCTGGTACAGTATTGTAACACTTGTTCTGTTCTTTCTCCAATGTTTCCTGTCTACAGCCCCTGTCTCCATCTCCTCCAGTCTTATTTTATAGGGGTGAGAGTCTGGTACAGTATCGTAGCACTTGTTCTGTTCTTTCTCCAGTGTTTCCTGTCTACAGCCCCTGTCTCCGTCTTCTCCAGTCTTGTTGTATAAGGGTGAGGGTCTGGTACAGTAATGTGACAATTGTTCTGTTCTTTCTCCAGTATTTCCTGTCCACAGCACCTGTCTCCATCTCTTCCAGTCTTATTGTATAGGGGTGATGGTCTGTACAGTATTGCAACACTTGTTCTTTTTTTCTCGTGTTTCGTGTCCACAGCCCCTGTCTCCATCTCCTCCAGTCTTATTGTATAGGGGTGAGGGTCTTGTACAGTAATGTGACACTTGTTCTGTTCTTTCTCCAGTGTTTCCTGCCTACAATCCTTGTGTCCATTGCCTCCAGTCTTATTGTATAGGGGTGAGGGTCTGGTACAGTAATGTGACAATTGTTCTGTTCTTTCTCCAGTGTTTCCTGTCCACAGCCCCTGTCTCCATCACCTTCAGTCTTATGGTATAGGGGTGAGGGTCTGGTACAGTAATGTGACAATTGTTATGTTCTTTCTCCAGTGTTTCCTGTCCGCGGCCCCTGTCTCCATCTCCTCCAGTCTTATCGTATAGGGATGAGGGCTTGGTACAGTAATGTGACAATTGTTCTGTTCTTTCTCCAGTGTTTCCTGTCCGCGGCCCCTGTCTCCATCTCCTCCAGTCTTATCGTATAGGGGTGAGGGTCTGGTACACTAATTTAACACTTGTTCTGTTCTTTCTCTAGTGTTTCCTGTCTACAGCCCCTGTCTCCATCACCTCCAGTCTTATGGTATAGGGGTGAGGGTCTGGTAGAGTATTGTAACACATGTTCTGTCTACAACCCTTGTCTCCATCTCTTCCATTCTTATTGTATAAGGGTGAGGGTCTGGTACAGTATTGTAACACTTGTTCTGTTCTTTCTCCAGTGTTTCCTGTGTACAGCCCGTCTCCATCTCCTCCCGTTTTGTTGCATAGGGGTGTGGGTGAGGTACAGTAATGTGAAATTTTTTCTGTTCTTTCTCCAGTGTTTCCTATCCACAGCCCCTGCCTCCATCTCCTCCAGTCTTATTGTATAGGGGTGAGGGTCTGGTACATTAATGTGACATTTGTTCTGTTCTTTCTCCAGTGTTTCCTGTCTACAACCCTTGTTTCCATCTCCTCCAGTCTTATTGCATAGTGGTGAGGGACTGGTACAGTATTGTAGCACTTGTTCTGTTCTTTCTCCAGTATTTTCTGTCTACAGCCCATGTCTCCATCTACTCCAGTCTTACTGTATAGGGGTGAGGGTCTGGTACAGTAACGTGACAATTGTTCTGTTCTTTCTCCAGTGTTTCCTGTCCACAGCCCCTGTCTCCGTCTCCTCCAGTCTTATTGTATAGGGGTGATGGTCCTTACAGTATTGCAACACTTGTTCTGTTCTTTCTCCAGTGTTTCCTGTCCACGGCCCCTGTATCCATCTCCTCCAGTCTTATTGTATAGGGTTGAGGGTCTGGTACAGTAATGTGACAATTGTTCTTTTTTTCTCGTGTTTCCTGTCCACAGCCCCTGTCTCCATCTCCTCCAGTCTTATTGTATAGGGGTGAGGGTCTGGTACAGTATTGTAACACTTCATCTGTTCTTTCTCCAGTGTTTCCTATCTACAGCCCCTGTGTCCATCTCCTCCAGTCTTATTGTATAGGGGTGAGGGTCTTGTACAGTAATGTGACACTTGTTCTGTTCTTTCTCCAGTGTTTCCTGCCTACAATCCTTGTGTCCATTGCCTCCAGTCTTATTGTATAGGGGTGAGGGTCTGGTACAGTAATGTGACAATTGTTCTGTTCTTTCTCCTGTGTTTCCTGTCCACAGCCCCTGTCTCCATCACCTTCAGTCTTATGGTATAGGGGTGAGGGTCTGGTACAGTAATGTGACAATTGTTATGTTCTTTCTCCAGTGTTTCCTGTCCGCGGCCCCTGTCTCCATCTCCTCCAGTCTTATCGTATAGGGATGAGGGTCTGGTACAGTAATGTGACAATTGTTCTGTTCTTTCTCCAGTGTTTCCTGTCCGCGGCCCCTGTCTCCATCTCCTCTAGTCTTATCGTATAGGGGTGAGGGTCTGGTACAGTAATTTAACACTTGTTCTGTTCTTTCTCTAGTGTTTCCTGTCTACAGCCCCTGTCTCCATCACCTCCAGTCTTATGGTATAGGGGTGAGGGTCTGGTACCGTATTGTAACACATGTTCTGTCTACAACCCTTGTCTCCATCTCCTCCAATCTTATTTACAGGGGTGAGGGGCTAGTACAGTAACGGGACAATTGTTCTGTTCTTTCTCCAGTGTTTCCTGTCCACAGCCCATGTCTCCATCTCCTCCAGTCTTATTCTATATGGGTGAGGGTCTGGTACAGTAATGTGACAATTGTTCTTTTCTGTCTCCAGTGTTTCCTGTCCACTGCCACTGTCTCCATCTCCTCCCGTCTTGTTGCATAGGGGTTTGGATGTGGTACAGTAATGTGACAATTTTTCTGTTCTTTCTCCAGTGTTTCCTGTCAACAGCCCCTGGCTCCATCTCCTCCATTCTTATTGTATAGTGGTGATTGTCAAGTAGAGTATTGTAACACTTGTTCTGTTCTTTCTCCAGTGTTTCCAGTCTACAGCCTCTGTCTCCATCTCCTACAGTCTTATTGTATAGGGGTGAGGGTCTGGTACAGTAATGTGACAATTGTTCTGTTCTTTCTCGAGTGTTTTCTGTCTACAGCCTCTGTCTCCATGTCCTACAGTCTTATTGTGTAGGGGTTAGGGTCTGGTACAGTACTGTGACAATTGTTCTGTTCTTTCTCCAGTGTTTCCTTTCTACAGCCTCTGTCTCCATCTCCTACAGTCTTATTGTATAGGGGTGAAGGTCTGGTACAGTAATGTGACAATTGTTCTGTTCTTTCTCCAGTGTTTCCTGTCTACAACCCTTGTCTCCATCTCCCCCAATCTTATTTACAGGGGTGAGGGTCTGGTACAGTAACGGGACAATTGTTCTGTTCTTTCTCCAGTGTTTCTTGTCCACAGCCCATGTCTCCATCTCCTCCAGTCTTATTCTATATGGGTGAGGGTCTGGTACAGTAATGTGACAATTGTTCTGTTCTTTCTCCAGTAGTTCCTGTCCACAGCCCCTGTCTCCATCGCCTCCAGTCTTATTGTATAGGGGTGAGGGTCTGGTACAGTAATGTATCTCTTGTTCTGTTCTTTCTCCAGTGTTTCCTGTCCACAGCCCCTGTCTCCATCTCCTCCAGTCTTCACCACAAGTCTAATGCACATGTATCAGCTGTTAACGAACGCCTGCCTATGGCCAACTAGCGCACATAACACACCGCGTATGCTGGCGCACAGCCAGCTGACAGCCAAAATAAACAAACCCCGCTTAACGCTTAACGCTCATACACTGCATAAAGTCTGACAGTACACGTCGACATACGATACCCCCGTTCGGCAGTGAGGTACGTGATACTTATGTCTTAACCACTATTATGTGCTATGTGCTGACGAACATTCAGGAGCGCGCGGCGTTGAGCTACTTCTACGCCAAACGTCGCGTGCTCGACGACGGCGTCACTACGGCGCCGATACTCGTATAAACAACCTACCTAACATAAGGACTATCCCTACCTACCTACCTACCTACCTACCTACCTAAGGGGTCACTTTTTTATATCTCTTTTTTTTTGGTGTAAAATAAAAAAGGTTCAGGAGCCCCCACGACGGGGCCCCAAAACGCCCTACGGGCGTTTTGGGGGTGGGGGTGGGGGCTCCTGAACCTTTTTTATTTTACACACAAAAAAAAGAGAGATAAAAAAGTGACCCCTTAGGTAGGTAGGTAGGTAGGGATAGTCCTTATGTTAGGTAGGTTGTTTATACGAGTATCGGCGCCGTAGTGACGCCGTCGTCGAGCACGCGACGTTTGGCGAGGGTATCGTATGTCGACGTGTACTGTCAGACTTTATGCAGTGTATGAGCGTTAAGCGTTAAGCGGGGTTTCTTTATTTTGGCTGTCAGCTGGCTGTGCGCCAGCATACGCCGTGTGTTATGTGCGCTAGTTGGCCATAGGCAGGCGTTCGTTAACAGCTGATACTTGTGCATTAGGCTTGTGGTGAAGACTGGAGGAGATGGAGACAGGGGCTGTGGACAGGAACTACTGGAGAAAGAACAGAACAATTGTCACATTACTGTACCAGACCCTCACCCATATAGAATAAGACTGGAGGAGATGGAGACAGAGGCTGTAGACTGGAAACACTGGAGAAAGAACAGAACAAGTGTTACAATACTCTACTTGACCCTCACCACTATACAATAATAATGGAGGAGATGGAACCAGGGGATGTTGACAGGAAACACTGGAGAAAGAACAGAACAAGTGTTACATTACTGTACCAGACCCTCACCCCTATACAATAAGACTGGAGGAGATGGAGACAGGGGCTGTAGACAGGAAACATTGAAGAAAGAATAGAACAAGTGTTACAATACTGTACCAGACCATCACCCCTATACAATAAGACTGGAGGAGATGGAGGCAAGGGCTGTAGACAGGAAACACTGGAGAAAGAACAGAACAAGTGTTACAATACTGTACCAGACCCTCACCCATACACAATAAGACTGGAGGAGATGGAAACAGGGGATGTAGACAGGAAACACTGGAGAAAGAACAGAACTAGTGCTACAATACTGTCCCAGACCCTCACCCCTATACAATAAGACTGGAGGAGATGGAGACAGGGGCTGTGGACAGGAAACACTGGAGAAAGAACAGAACAATTGTCACGTTACTGTACCAGACCCTCACCCCTATACAGTAAGACTGGAGGCGATGGACACAAGGGTTGTAGACAGGAAACACTGGAGAAAGAACTGAACAAGTGTCACATTACTGTACCAGACCCTCACCCCTATACAATAAGACTGGAGGAGATGGAGGCAGGGGCAGTGGAGAAGAAACACTGGAGAAAGAACAGAAAAATTGTCACATTACTGTACCACATCCACACCCCTATGCAACAAGACGGGAGTAGATGGAGAAAGGGGCAGTGGACAGGAAACACTGGAGACAGAATAGAACAATTGTCACATTACTGTATCAGACCCTCACCCATATAGAATAAGACTGGAGGAGATGGAGACATGGGCTGTGGACAGGAAACACTGGAGAAAGAACAGAACAATTGTCCCGTTACTGTACTAGACCCTCACCCCCGTAAATAAGATTGGAGGAGATGGAGACAAGGGTTGTAGACAGAACATGTGTTACAATACGGTACCAGACCCTCACCCCTATACCATATGACTGGAGGTGATGGAGACAGGGGCTGTAGACAGGAAACACTAGAGGAAGAACAGAACAAATGTTAAATTACTGTACCAGACCCTCACCCCTATACGATAAGACTAGAGGAGATGGAGACAGGGGCCGCGGACAGGAAACACTGGAGAAAGAACAGAACAATTGTCACATTACTGTACCAGACCCTCATCCCTATACGATAAGACTGAAGGTGATGGAGACAGGGCCTGTGGACAGGAAACACTGGAGAAAGAACAGAACAATTGTCACATTACTGTACCAGACCCTCACCCCTATACAATAAGATTGGAGGCAATGGACACAAGGATTGTAGGCAGGAAACACTGGAGAAAGAACAGAACAAGTGTCACATTACTGTATAAGACCCTCACCCCTATACAATAAGACTGGAGGAGATTGACACAGGGGATGTAGATAGGAAACACTGGAGAAAGAACAGATGAAGTGTTACAATACTGTACCAGATCCTCACCCCTATACAATAAGACTGGAGGAGATGGAGACAGGGGCTGTGGACAGGAAACACGAGAAAAAAGAACAATTGTCACATTACTGTACCAGACCGTCAACCCCATACAATAAGACTGGAGGAGATGGATACAGGGGCCGTGGACAGGAAACACTGGAGAAAGAACAGAACAAGTGTTGCAATACTGTAAGGACCATCACCCCTATACAATAAGACTGGAGGAGATGGAGACAGGGGCTGTGGACAGGAAACACTGGAGAAAGAACAGAACAATTGTCACGTTACTGTACCAGACCCTCACCCCTATACAGTAAGACTGGAGGCGATGGACACAAGGGTTGTAGACAGGAAACACTGGAGAAAGAACTGAACAAGTGTCAAATTACTGTACCAGACCCTCACCCCTATACAATAAGACTGGAGGAGATGGAGGCAGGGGCAGTGGAGAGGAAACACTGGAGAAAGAACAGAAAAATTGTCACATTACTGTACCACATCCACACCCCTATGCAACAAGACGGGAGTAGATGGAGAAAGGGGCAGTGGACAGGAAACACTGGAGACAGAATAGAACAATTGTCACATTACTGTATCAGACCCTCACCCATATAGAATAAGACTGGAGGAGATGGAGACATGGGCTGTGGACAGGAAACATTGGAGAAAGAACAGAACAATTGTCCCGTTACTGTACTAGACCCTCACTCCCGTAAATAAGATTGGAGGAGATGGAGACAAGGGTTGTAGACAGAACATGTGTTACAATACGGTACCAGACCCTCACCCCTATACCATATGACTGGAGGTGATGGAGACAGGGGCTGTAGACAGGAAACACTAGAGGAAGAACAGAACAAATGTTAAATTACTGTACCAGACCCTCACCCCTATACGATAAGACTAGAGGAGATGGAGACAGGGGCCGCGGACAGGAAACACTGGAGAAAGAACAGAACAATTGTCACATTACTGTACCAGACCCTCATCCCTATACGATAAGACTGAAGGTGATGGAGACAGGGGCTGTGGACAGGAAACACTGGAGAAAGAACAGAACAATTGTCACATTACTGTACCAGACCCTCACCCCTATACAATAAGATTGGAGGCAATGGACACAAGGATTGTAGGCAGGAAACACTGGAGAAAGAACAGAACAAGTGTCACATTACTGTATAAGACCCTCACCCCTATACAATAAGACTGGAGGAGATTGACACAGGGGATGTAGATAGGAAACACTGGAGAAAGAACAGATGAAGTGTTACAATACTGTACCAGATCCTCACCCCTATACAATAAGACTGGAGGAGATGGAGACAGGGGCTGTGGACAGGAAACACGAGAAAAAAGAACAATTGTCACATTACTGTACCAGACCGTCAACCCCATACAATAAGACTGGAGGAGATGGATACAGGGGCCGTGGACAGGAAACACTGGAGAAAGAACAGAACAAGTGTTGCAATACTGTAAGGACCATCACCCCTATACAATAAGACTGGAGGAGATGGAGACAGGGGCTGTGGACAGGAAATACTGGAGAAAGAACAGAACAATTGTCACGTTACTGTACCAGACCCTCACCCCTATACAGTAAGACTGGAGGAGATGGAGACATGGGCTGTGGACAGGAAACACTGGAGAAAGAACAGAAAAAATGTCACATTACTGTACCACACCCACACCCCTATGCAACAAGACGGGAGGAGATGGAGACGGGCTGTAGACAGGAAACACTGGAGAAAGAACAGAACAATGTTACAATACTGTACCAGACCCTCACCCCTATACAATAAGAATTAAAGAGATGGAGACAAGGGTTGTAGACAGAACATGTGTTACAATACTGTACCAGACTCTCACCCCTATACAATAAGACTGGAGGTGATGGAGACAGGGGCTGTAGACAGGAAACACTAGAGAAAGAACAAAACAAGTGTTAAATTACTGTACAAGACCCTCACCCCTATACGATAAGACTGGAGGAGATGGAGACAGGGGCCGCGGACAGGAAACACTGGAGAAAGAACAGAACAATTGTCACATTACTGTACCAGACCATCATCCCTATACGATAAGACTGGAGGAGATGGAGACAGGGGCTGTGGACAGGAAACACTGGAGAAAGAACAGAACAATTGTCACATTACTGTACCACACCCACACCCCTATGCAGCAAGACGGGAGGAGATGGAGACGGGCTGTAGACAGGAAACACTGGAGAAAGAACAGAACAAGTGTTACAATACTGTACCAGACCCTCACCCCTATACAATAAGAATGGAAGAGATGGAGACAAGGTTTGTAGACAGAACATGTGTTACAATACTGTACCAGACCCTCACCCCTATATCATAAGACTGGAGGTGATGGAGACAGGGGCTGTAGACAGGAAACACTAGAGAAAGAACAAAACAAGTGTTAAATTACTGTACCAGACCCTCACCGCTATACGATAAGACTGGAGGAGATGGAGACAGGGGCCGCGGACAGGAAACACTGGAGAAAGAACAGAACAATTGTCACATTACTGTACCAGACCCGCATCCCTATACCATAAGACTGAAGGTGATGGAGACAGGGGCTGTGGACAGGAAACACTGGAGAAAGAACAGAACAATTGTCACATTACTGTACCAGACCCTCACCCCTATACAATAAGACTGGAGGCAATGGACACAAGGATTGTAGTCAGGAAACACTGGAGAAAGAACAGAACAAGTGTCACATTACTGTACAAGACCCTCACCCCTATACAATAAGACTGGAGGAGATGGAGACAGGGGCTGTAGATAGGAAACACTGGAGAAAGAACAGATGAATTGTTACAATACTGTACCAGACCCTCACCCCTATACAATAAGACTGGAGGAGATGGAGACAGGGGCTGTGGACAGGAAACACGAGAAAAAAAGAACAATTGTCACATTACTGTACAAGACCCTCAACCCTATACAATAAGACTGGAGGAGATGGATACAGGGGCCGTGGACAAGAAACACTGGAGAAAGAACAGAACAAGTGTTGCAATACTGTACAGACCATCACCCCTATACAATAAGACTGGAAGAGATGGAGACAGGTGCTGTGGACAGTAAATACTGGAGAAAGAACAGAACAATTGTCACATTACTGTACCAGACCCTCACCCTTATACAATAAGACTGGAGAAGATGGAGACAGGGGCTGTAGACAGGAAACACTGGAGAAAGAACAGAACAAGTGCTACGATACTGTACCAGACCCTCACCCCTATAAAATAAGACTGGAGGAGATGGAGACAGGGGCTGTAGACAGGAAACATTGGAGAAAGAACAGAACAAGTGTTACAATACTGTACCAGACCCTCACCCCTTTACTATAAGGAAACACTGGAGAAAGAACAGATGAAGTGTTACAATACTGTACCAGACCCTCACCCGTATACAATAAGACTGGAGGAGATGGAGACAGGGGCTGTGGACAGGAAACACGAGAAAAAAAGAACAATTGTCACATTACTGTACCAGGACCTCACCCCTATACAATAAGACTGGAGGAGATGGAGACAGGGGCTGTGGACAGGAAACACTGGAGAAAGAAAAGAACAAATGTTACAATACTGTACCAGACCCTCACCCCTATACAATAAGAACGGAAGAGATGGAGAGAGGGGCTGTGGACAGGAAACACTGGAGAAAGCTTCGGGGCCTCTCCGTGAACAGGCGGAACCATGGTCAACAACGATCTGCAACGGCAACGACACACCCAGTTACAGCAACGGTAACCAACATACAAAGTTACTGCAACGGTAACAACACCACACCGACGATACATAGTCGTGCGCCACCCGGCCCACTATATAGCCGCTTTGCACGCGGTCCCCATAAGTGTGCACGCGGCCCCCATGAGTGTACACGCGCGCACCACGAAACAGCCAACTCTAACAAGGTTACTAAAACTGAAAAAAACCTCTCGGTCAGCCTAGTGCACAAACAGAACGCCGCTTTTATTTTCTAATATAAGCTTACCATACGATTCTCCAGTCCCTACTGTATATTATTGACCGCTTAGTTTTCGCGAATTTCACCTTTAACTGACGTTTTAGACACTTACAAACAGTTACATAAGCGCGTTATATAAACAGTGACGTCAGCCCCTCATGCAAATCTACGGCGCACGTGTCTAAACCGCTACACGTCACCGCGCTAAAACAACTGCGCAACAACCGCGCAATTCATTTCTCACGATGGAGCCGCCAGAGAGGACCACAAAGCTGACGAGTCGACCCCCCGACAACTACAAAACAGGTACGTTTTCCTAACTCACCTAACACGGCTTTCCTTCGTATCACATTACTGCTTTCTTTTTACAACGTTCACTAACTAACTAACTAACTAATTGTTTTGTTTACAGTGCGCCGCCTCCTCAAGCCGCCGAGAATAGTGTGCCGCCTACTCAACCCCGACGCCCCAGCCAAAGGTACGTTTCCATCTTCAACGATACTAATTATAAAATAACGCTTCCACTTCACTGCTAATATCTTACCTTTATTTACATTTTCAAAAGGCTTTGATGGAAACTATAGCTGCTTTTCTTTTTCAAGTATACCTTAAATATAAAATAACGCTTCCAAATCCCTGCTAATACCTTTATTTACATTTTCACAAGTCATCAATGACGCCCCATTACGGCTTTGATAAATACTATAGCGTTTTCTTTTCAAAGTCACTAATCTACCTTTATTTTCAGACGCCCTATTACAGGTTTTGATGAAAAACTAAGCTGCTTTTCCTTTGCCCAACAGAACGGATATATATCTCATATCGCCAGACCTCGTGCATCGGACGAGCCCTCTCCTCGCCGCATTGACCTCGCACCGACACCACCTTCACGACCTACATTATCCGTACAGCCAACCTTACACACAGAAACCACAGACGCCGACGACGACTACGCCTACACCGAGTTCCTTGACATCGCCCCCGAAGAACCACAAGACACACACGAACCTTTCTCATTTGCCACCATCTTCCCGAGACCTCGATTTCTTCCCCCCTCATTCGCGCTACCCACGCCAGGTCACTTTTCAGTGCATTTAGGCTATCCACCACAACCCCCGGCCGCCACGGATTCGACCCCCATCAACGATTTCAACCGCCCCAATAGCACCGACATGTTCATCCACCACCATCCGATCACCCCACTCAACGCTTTCCATTTCTCACCGTTTATTGCTGTTTCTGTGTTTCGTTTCGCGTAACGCGCGCCACCAGCATTCCAACTCATACACGCATAACACCATTCCAAATGCTGCCTATATTCCAACTACACACATTCGTCGTTGCACACAGCCAATACAACCCAGCGGTCTCCAACGCCACCAGCTTAATACGTCGCTGCGCACAGACCAACTTATTCTGACAGCTCTGGCCCCCAGCTGCTATAACGATATTGCAACGCCGATGCACGCGTATCAGCTGTTACCAAACATCAGCGGTAACGCACCACCAGCATTCCAACTCATACACGAATAACATTCCAAATGCTGCCTATATTCCAACTATTCGTCGTTGCATACAGCAAACATCAGCTGTATCGCCGCCAGCACTGACAGCCAATACACCAATCCACAGAGATCTCCAACGCCAATACACGCGCCTATGCATCGCTGCGCACAGCCCAACTTATTCTGACAGCTCCGGCTCCCAGCTGCTATAACGATATTGCAACGCCGATGCACGCGTATCAGCTGTTACCAAACATCAGCTGTTACCGAGCGCGCCTGACTATCGTTCCGCGTATACTAGCGCGCGGCCAGATGACAGCCGAAATAAACATTTATCCGGCCTTCCGACAAACAACGCACATAAACTCCAACAGCGCAGACTGACATACGATACCCCCATTCGCCAGTGAGTCGTGAAAACCAGGCCACTCGATTACCCTCCTGATCTCCAGCGCGCCAGGCCCAACGACGCGTAAACTAATCCGGCCGATTAACCTCGCTGATCCCCAGGCACGCCACTGCACCGCATTACAGCCTAGAAGCTTCTAGAAGTTTCTAGAACCTTCTAGAACCTTCCCGTGAAAACTAGGCCACCTCGATTAACCTCCTGATCTCCAGTGCGCCAGGCACAACGACGCGTAAACTAGGCCGTCCGATTAACCTCGCTGATCCCCAGGGACACAACTGCACCGCGTTACAGTCTAGAAGGTTCTAGAACCTCCCCCGTATACCTAATTAATACTAATTAGTCGATAATTACTATTTTTGGCTATTGCTAACGTTCTCCTCCAATAATTGCACTACTCACTTATTACTAATTAGTACTTAATTACCCTAATTAGTCACTAAATGACTAATTACTATTTTTAAACTTATTGCTAGTGCTGACCTCTAATGAATGCGCTACTCGTTTGTTACTAATTGATACGTAATTAATTACCCTAATTTTTAACCTAATTAGTACCTGATTAGTCACTAGAGGTCGTGCTACCCTCTAGTGAATGCGCTAATTAGTACCTTATTAGTCACTAGAGGGCGCCCCCCTCTTTCTAAGGAAACCCATCAATCACTTTGACATCTACGAAAACATTACTTACAAAAAAATAGAAAAAATCTACTTATAAAAAACCAAAAAGCCTTTGATCTGGGGTCATGACCGGTGTTGCCGACAACCTACCTACTACTGACGTTGACATTGGACAGTGCACAGAAAGCCCACGATTCTGAAAGATTTGTCAACACAGACACCCTTCAGTTGAACACTGGGAAGCAGCCCAGTTGTTCGGGTAAACACCTTTTTATTTCGCATTAGAATATTCATGTTGCTTGAGTGTCTCTTAACTGGCCAGGTGTTCACCTCACTTACCTTATAACGTGGGACCCGGCCCAATCTTGTCATCAAGACAGTTTACATTATCACCCTACGTAACCGAATGAACTCCGATCGTGATGATCGGGACATCTTGATTTCTAGTAAGCAATATGTTGTGAAGGATGCTATATAATTTCTGACATTTTGTGTAACACAAATGTCACGTAATATTGCCTCCGTAATTCGATGTTTTGCTTGCATTAGTTCAATTTAATTTTATGAAAAGGCAAGCATACACGAGATCCACAACGACACTCATCACGACTGTGAGATTGTTTGTGCAATTTCATACAAGTAGTTTTGGTAAATATCATCAGACATCAATTAACTTTATTAACTTAACAATTAATTAATTCTGGATCCAGAATCAATTCAAGTGATTCTCGAAAGTATAATATTCTTGTGAATGCACAATACGATGATGAACGTATTAAAAAAATCACCGACAAAAGCAGTGGGTTGAAATCTGAAGGTCACGCTAGCAATTGGCTTTGGAAAGTTACCAAATATTAAAGCTAATTCTTTCGACCAGTAAGCCTTCCGTACACTAAAGCGGCCCGCACATCAAGGAGATTCTGTCTCGACGCGGTCGAGACGGGTTTTTGATGCGTCTTGACCGCGTCTCGAGCATCTCGTCTCGACGCGTCTCCTGTGAGTCTCGTGCCATTCCCGAGGTGACTTGCCCGCACACCAAGGAGACGAGAATGCATGCGTCTAGAGGCAATACGGATCGATGCGCGCGCTCATGTGTGATGTGAACACACGGTGAATGCGAAACTAAAATGGCTAGGTATTTCTTGCTCATTTTTGAAAACACGTTGAAATAACCCAGTCTCAGAAGTCTTAATGTTATGTTCCCTTATGTTGGGCGAACATATATGCAATAGGCGATATAGGTAGCCACTTTGACTGCTGTTCTACGGCCACTGTGCAGTTCTACTGTATATTTTGTGAATGTACGTAATTGGTGGCCAAAATGAAGCGCCTATACGATACTGGAATGACACTATACCATCTGATTATTTTGGCAATTAATAGATTTTCCGTTATAAACAATGGACAATGTTATTTCGCATGCCTGCGTCTGATGTCATTAAATTTAATATCCCTACTTAATCTGACTACCTGTTCTAAATAATATCATAAACTGGTGTGCAGCCTGAGCTAGTTTCTCTACATATCAGTCATAACTAAAAAAACATGTATGGTGACAAAATAATGGCATTCCATGAAATGAGATTGATGGTAACCCACCACCACCTAATGAATAAAGGTGCTATACACACACACACACACACACACACACACACACACACACACACACACACACACACACACACACACACACACACACACACACACACACACACACACACACACACACACACACACACACACACACACACAATACATAATGAGTAGAGGAGCTGTATATGTATACATATATAAAGAAAACCATCAACCACTAACACATCCCACAGAAAGGCAGGGCCAAACTGCCACACAAACGTACTTCGAAAAGGACCCGCACTAAAAACCCTGCGTACACTACTGATCATTCAGTGGAGGAGAAGGCATCATGCAAAATCTCGTGTACCAAACTAGTTCAGGGAAAACCGTTAACAAATTAAAACACTTTGTGAACTACCTGACTGTGATCAATTTTTTATAATGAACCGACACATCGTGCACGAGCTGATCTACTAGACAACCACTGTTAACACACTATTGAGGAGGGTGGGTGGTATTTTTGAGCAGAACGGAAACGCAACGTTGCTTTCTGTACAAGACAGAAGTGGCAACTGAATTTGGAATACTTCTCATCCAGCACAAAACTGCCCTCCGCCATTCACCTGTTGTCAAGGGGCTAAGGGTCAATTTTATTTCCTCGCCAAAAAAGAAACACCCCGGGTATGTATGTGAGAGGAGTAATACTTTTTTAAAGAAACACTTGAAAAGATGCAATTTTGTGACAACAAAAACATGTTTTTCAACCAAGTAATATACATTTTGTTGGTAAATCCACCATTTGCTGAATAAAATAGGAAACAAGTGGGGTGGGGTAGAATAGGGTTTTCAGCCACATGTTGTAGAGTTTTGCAGACCCTATATTTTAGTTATAAATCCACCACTTGTTGACCAAAACGAGAAAACACTGAATGGTGGAGGTGTCCTCTTCCCATCCGTTAATTTTTATTCCCAAGTCTTAAAAATATGCAATTTTAGGATATATGCATGTTCAGCAAAGTATGCGTATTTAACTTATAAACGCCCCATTTGGTAATCAAATAAGGAAGTATTGTAGGGGTGGGGGTTCCTCTTTCCACCCATATTATAATAAAAACACTTGAAAAGATGCACATTCGAGACACTTAAAATATTATTTTAAGCACATTATTATGTTTTAGTTATAAGTGAATATACTCGTAGCCTATAAACATGGGTACGGATTTTGTGGATCCGCACTTGTGTACTACCCGCCATGTGACTCGAGGCCAGCTCCTCATTGGCAAGTCGAACTGTTCCGTCTCGTCTCGACCGCGTCTTGTCGTGCCGCTCCACGCACACCAAGTCTTGAGAAAAGACGCAGTGGAGGCGAGATCAGAACGAGGGCAAGACGCGTCGAGACGCTAAAAAACGAATATGTTTGATCATCTTGACACGCTCAACACTTGCTCACGATTCGCTTAAGACTCACTCAAGACACCTCGAGACGGTCTCAAATATAAACCCGCGTACTAAGGAGGCGCAGACGAGACGTTCAAGCATGTTTTATTAAACCAACTGCGGATGTTATTTACATTACTCACATAAACCGTGCATTTCATTTATTGTCACCTTACCTCGTCACAGTGTCTGTGTGTTGCAGTTTTCCTTTGGTAGTCCGGGAGTTGTTCTTCTGCTGTTGCTGGTGAGGTTCTGCACCCAGTTTCCTGAGGCGATCGGCTCAGAGTATGATCTGCCGTACTATCTCTCGTGCATCGATGTGTGTCAGAAGGACATAAAACAGTGTGTCAGTAATTGTGAGAAGAATAACACGTGTGTGGCATCTCTAAAGTTCTGCAAGGACCTGTGTTTGAAAGTGATGTTTACGTGCCATAGGAACCGTCACGACGAGGCAGTGAGGTTGTTCTACGAAATTAACACGTAATCATCTATACACAGAATACCTCCACCGAACAGTAACTTGGCGATGACAAGTTAATAGATTAGTATTCGTTTGTGGACCATTTATAACCCCTAAATGTGCTCATGACAAGGACCATCTTGTGATAAGATATTATAAAGTACACTTCTTTGCCAGTGTGGATATGATATAATTAATAAAGAATATCATGTAATTTGTTCATAGTATATGGGGAATGTTTGTTTAAGTTGTTATTTTATAAGTGTTGTCTTGTTAGTGTCCACACTTATAACAGTACATTTTAGTCCATTTGACATTAATGTATTCAATAGCCATCCTAAAAAAGTTATATCCTATGAACTTTTTTGTTGTTTTGTAATTACATGGGTTCCTAAAACAAATTCATCTTGGTTGCCCAAACAATAACTTTGGGCAACTCTGGCAATTTGTATAAATCCAAAATGGCCACTGGTCGATATCTTGAACATTTTAGTTTTGAACCACTTGTCCTAGAATGATGTATAATACCTCTTTTAAGGTGTGTTGGGGTGAATAGAATCCATTTATGAGTTAACTTTTCAGTTCAAGGTCAAGAACAGATGCTGCACATAAATGAATAATCTTACAAAAATTGATACATATGTTCGTGAGAAAAAACCAGTAACCAGTTACACGTGGTGTATAGTAGAAATATAATTATGAATATTGGCATTCATATATTTTTGAGGAAAATTCTTACATTAAGGTAATCATGTACGGAAGTCATTGTAGGGATGTTACAAAGATTGATATACGTAACTATATATAAAGTACAGTTTTACACAATGCAGTGTCATAAGCGTAAGGTTTACGCTATCTTAGTAACTGCAGATATCTCCTAATAATCTTCACCTTTTGCCTATTCCCACTCATCATCCAGGTAAATAAGATCAGCAAGACCATCCTCAACATCCTCCTGCTGAAGTGAATGTGCTTGATTCGATTGTTCTTGAAAAAAAGATGGAGAGCATGTACATCGCCAGTATTCCCCATGGGTTCTACCACCCTATAAGTAGTCCCATCAAGACGACGGACGTTCTAAAGAAGCAGGACAAGGGCAAAAAAGGGCAGGCAAGTCATCGATCTTGAGAACATTTTTCTCCGGCGCTTGATGATTGGTCAGCGGCTGCTGTTTTCATTGCCTCCATCGCTCATCGATGAGCATGGTTGTCCCCGCAAAGCCTACAAGTCGGGGCTGATCAAGCGCCTGGGTGTGCTCGAGATCTCGCCAACAGCTGCTGAAATTGTCATCGTTGATGTTCAGCAGCCGTTCTACCGTATCGTGTGGCCACAACGCATCTATCCAGGGTCGTCTGAGTCATTATCGAGATGGTAATGAGAAAAGCACTGTCTTCGACAATGTACTGAGAAAATCATTGTCTTCGACAAGTACCAAGATGTATCTGTCAAGGATCACGAGAGAATACGGGCGGCTGGTGATGTTATCCTCATCTACGAGCTCACTATCACCAGTCCTCTGCCCAAAATATACAATCCTGACGAGCAAGAACAACAAGCCGAGCCTTGAGAGCCTGTTGTCTACCTTCAGTCCAGGAGAGGATGTGTCGATGGAGTCTCGTGACTGGTGCGTTTGGTCATGATGAGGCGGACATCACCATAATCTCCTATGTCACTGATGTTGCCAAATCTGGTAAAAGAGTAATGCCTGTTCATAACGACATGTTTGTCCTACTGGTCTATTGGGTGTATCGGGAGGAGCTGAAGTGCAAGGTGTAAATGGAGCAGTGGGATAGGACAGTGCTGGACATCAACGCCACCTGCGCTGACCCAGGGCCACATTGTCTGCAGCTGCATGGCATACACACCCTCAGCGGGTGCGACACGACGTCATATCCGTATGCCAAAGGCAAGATTAACGCACTAAACACCTTGCTTACTGGGGACTTCCCAGGTTTGGATGATGTGCTGGGAGAGGTGGGCGCCACGCAGGCGAGTCTGATGGTCACAGCGAAAACCTTCTTCATCGCTCTGTATGGTCAGTCACCGGGGACATCTATGGAGTTTACCTGCTTCACACTCTTCACCAAGAGGGAGAAAAGTCCCAAAGTCAAGGCCCTGCCTTCAACATCGACCATCCTGTTCATGCACGTGCTGCGGGCCCACCTGCAGGTGATGCTGTGAAAAGCGGCATACCAGCAAGCTTCACCCGATGAGTCAGCCGATATCAAGAGATGTGACTACGTGTTTCAGGTATGACTGATTACTATTTTGTCTAACGAAACTTGAACTGAAAAAAATAACACCAGAAATGGATTATACGCACGCCAACACACCTAAAATATGTATTATACGTAATTCTAGAACAAATGGTTCAAAAGTTAAATTGTCAAGATATGGACCAGTGGCCATCTTGGATTTATGCAAATTACCAGAGTTGCCCAAAGTTTCTGTTTTGACAACCAAGCTGAATTTGTTGTAATACCCCATATGAGTACAAATCAATGAAAAAGTTCATAGGATAGACAATTTCTAGGTTAATGAAATGAAAATGTTATGTTGATTGTATGTACGCTAAGCATACTGATATCATCTTTTAACAAGATTTAACAAGACAAGATTTAACAAGATTGCCACCCAGAGAATTAACTCTAGGTGGCAGGTGGACAAGGAAGCCCTTTGGCTTATCGAGAGTCCGACCCTTTTATCTATATGTATCCCGCCAGTCTGAGGTATGAGTCGATTTTATTTTTAAACATATTCACGCTACTAGCACCCACACAATCAGCAGATAATCTGTTCCATTCATTTACAGTCCTTTGTGAAAATGAAAACTTTCTTATATCTAATCTACTCTGCTCCTTTGCTAATGTAACTTCATGTCCTCTAGTCCTTCTATCTTTCTTAATTGAAAAAATATATATTTCTATCAATATTTTCAAAACCATTCAATATTTTAAACACTTCTATCTGATCTCCTCTTCAATCTCCTGGTCTCTAATGTTGTTAAACCGCATTTTTTTAGGCGTATTTCGTAACTAAGATCCCTCAGTTTTGGTATCATTTTAGTTGCTCTCCTCTGTACTCTTTCTAGCATATCTATGTCCTTCCTGCGATATGGCCTTCACGCTTGAATACAATATTCTAAATGAGGCCTAACTATTGTTTTGTAGAGCGGTTTTATTATCTCTTTTTCCATATATGTTATGTTTCGCCTAATTAATGTAAGGATTTGATTTCCCTTTGAAGCTGCAATTCCGCACTGCTCTGAAACCTTCATATCAGCACTAATGGTTAACCCTAAGTCCTTTTCTTTTACAGTAGTACTTAGTACAATACCCCCATAGTATATTCTACCTCTTCGTTCCCATGTCCTGTGTGAAGGCATTTACATTTCCCAAAATTGAACAGCATTTGCCACTTCAGACCATTTGATCAACCAGTCAAGATCATCTTGTAAATGCTGTCCATCTCCACCACTTTTAATCCTTCTAAACACTTTTGTATCATCCGCAAATTTCAACACCTTGCTTGTTATTTCATCATCCAAATCGTTGATATATATTAAGAATAATATAGGTCCTAATACTGATCCCTGTGGTACCCCACTCAATACCGATTTCCAGTTTGAAGCCTTTTCATCAACTACTAAACGTTGTCTTCTGTCAATCAGCCATTGTTCTATCCAGTTTATTATACCATTTCATATGCCATGGGCCTTTAGTTTCAGCAGTAATCTTTGATGTGGTACTTTGTCGAAAGCTTTTTGAAAATCTAAGTAGACGATATCTACTGGTGATCCCTCATCTACCCACTTAGTGATGTCTTCCAAAAAACATAACATATTTGTTAAGCATGACCTTGCTTTAAAAAAACCATGTTGAGATGGGTTGATCAAGTTTTGTCTATCAAGAAAATCCACCATGTGATCTTTAATTAATCTTTCTAATAATTTGCAAATCACTGATGTTAAACTCACTGGTCTATAGTTCTCTGACTGTTTCTCGAACCTTTTTTAAATAACGGTATAATGTTTGCCTCTTTCCATTCTAAAGGAACCACTCCCTCTTCTAATGACAAATTGAAAACTGTTGCAAGCGGTATGCTAATTTGTTCTACAATTTCCAATAGTAGTTTGGGCGGAATCCCATCCACTCCAGATGATTTATTATCCTTCATAGCCTTTCTTAGCTACCATTTCTGGGGTTACAATTAATTGTCCTAAATAGTCTGAATCTGCCCCCTTGAACTTAGCCTCTGGTACTGGCAGTGAACTAATATCCTCTCTGGTAAACACTGAACTAGAGTACTCATTCAGGTCTTCTGCCATTAAGAATCCCTCTGATATTATATTTCCAGCACTATCTTCTAGAGGACCGACCTTATCTTTAACTTTCTGTTTGCTTCGAACATATGCATAAAAACTCTTGCTGTCATGTTTTATATTACTAGCTAATTGTTGTTCATAGCTTCTCTTTGAATTTCTAATTTAAGCTGTAGCTTGGTTAAGTGCTTCTTTATAACTGTTGTAGTCTTCATCATTTCCAGTACATCTATATGACTTCCACATCATTTGTTATATACTTAATTTTTCTAATGGCTACTTTCGATAAGTGTTTCTTTTTGGACCGTTTCCCTTGTTTTTTGAAGGGTACAAATTTGTCGACTATGCATTTAATTTCACTCTTTAATATATTCCAGCATTCTGTTGCTGTCTTATTTTGCAGTGTGTTATTCCAGTCTATCTTTGCTAAATATTTCCTCATGTCCTTATACCTTCCTTTGTGGAAATTTTTGCTATACTGCTTTTTACTATTGCTTTCTGATTTTACGTTGATGGTAAAATGTATCTGGTTGTGATAGCTACTCCCCAGTGGCTCACGTATCTTGACATTGTCAACTAATTCATTCTGTGAGGACAAAACTATGTCTAACATATTCTAACCCCTGGTTGGTTCTACCACATGTTGAGAAAGGAAAGTATCTTGAACTAACACTAAAAACTTGTGGTCCTCACTCCCAATACTCTGAAGAGATTTCCATTGTATATGCCGGTGGTTAAAATCCCCCATAATAATACAGTCCCGTTTTTTTACTTCCCTTATAGCGTTTTTATTTTTTCATTCTCTTCTTTGCTTATGTTTGGACTTCGATAAACTAACCCAACTGTTAACGTTGGGTTACCTGTAACTATGTTACACCAAACAGCTTCTTCGCAATCTGCTTCTCTTTCTAATTTTATTTCATAAGCCTGGATAGATTCTTTAATATGTAAAATAACTCCACCTCCCTTTCTTCCTATTGTACCTTTTTTAAACATTACATATCCTGTCAATCCCAATTCGGCATCTGATATATCGGTGGTGGTCCAGGATTCGGTTATACCTATTATATGAGGGTCACTATCTTCTACCATAATGTTTAGTTCATTTCTTTTGTTTACTATACTCCTTGCATTTAAACACACCCATTTATATCCAGCTTCAGAAGAGTTTTCTATACTATTATTTGCTGATTTATTTATGCTGTCTTTATCTATGCCTTCATTTTTACGCTTTTCTGTGAGTCCCCCTGCGAATCTAGTTTAAATAGATACAACCTGTCCCACTGTCAGCAGATCGCAGCAGGTTCTCTGAGAAAACTGCTGCCCCCTTTCCACTAAGATGGAGGCCATCTCTCATGTACATATCTTCCCTCCCAACAAAGTATCCCCACAAATCTATGAATCCCACACCCTCTTCTTCACACATCTGCTGAACTAGTGCGTTGATCGCCATCCTCTTTCAGTTTCCTTCGAACAGAACGACCATTAACATACCTTGAGATAGTGCTTACTGCCGAAATATACAGAAGTCTATTCTGAGATAGGTCAAAATAATATATTCTGAACCAATACAAGAATCGGTAATTAATATATATATCCAAGGAAGTTCATATAATTAATTACAAGTTATACAGTTACATAGTTAAGTATGAAAAATGGTGACCCTAAACAGTGTGGTATGCCGCACGTCATTTTCGTATGTTTAGTACCTATATGGTAGCAAGCCATTTAATATTATATGTGATAATACAACTAATAAGGCAAAAAAGCGCGCGCGCGCGCATACACACACACACACACTCGCACACGCACACACACACGCACACACACACAGACACACACGCACGCTCTCTCTCTCTCTCTCTCTCACACACACACACACACACACACACACACACACACACACACACACACACACACACACACACACGGACACACACGCACACACACACACACACGCACGTACGCATTCACACAAAGCCAATTTTGTTTGCGTCAGAGCAGGGACCCATTAAAAAAGTACACATAATATGTATGTATATATATGTGTGTGTGTGCGTGCGCGCGAGCGAGTGTGTGTGTGTGCATGTTGGCATATGTGCGCATGTGCATGTATGTATAAGTGTGTGCTTGTGTATGTATGTATGTATGTATGTATCTATGTATGTGTGTGTGTATGTATGAATGTATGAATGTATGTATGTATGTGTGTATGTGTGTATGTATGTATGTATGTATGAATGTATGTATGTATGTATGTATGTATGTGTGTATGTGTGTATGTGTGTATGTATGTATGTATGTATGTATGTATGTATATATGTATGTATGTATGTATTTATATATGTATGCACGCTCTCGCTTGTGCATTTATTTATAATGTGTATGTGTGTGTGTATGTGAGTGTGTGTGTGTGTGTGTGTGTGGGTGTGTGTGGGTGTTTGTGTGTATGTGTGTGTGCGTGCGCGTGTGTGTGCATCGTTTAATGTGACCAAAGACCCTTGTATTCTGTTGTGTTGGTATGGGTTTCTATTACTTAATATGTTGATGTTGACATTGGACAGTGCACAGAAAGCCCACGAGTGTGAACGATTTGCCAACACAGACACCCTTCAGTTGAACAATGGGAGGCAGCATTTTGATTTCATTTCGCATTAAAATATTCATATGGCTTGAGTATCTCTTACCTGGCCAGGTGTTCACCTCACATATCTTATAACGTGGCACGCCGCCCAATCTTGTCATTGTCAGTTTAAATAATCACGCTACGAAACCGAAGTGATGAATGCCAAGGTATGTACTCCGATCGAGACGATCGGGAAATCTCGATATCTAGTAAGCAATGTGTTGTGAATGACGCCATGTAATTTCTTATATGTTGTTTAACACAAGTGTCACCTAATGGTTGCGTGTAGTGCGTCTTGAGGCAAGACGGATCGATGCGCGCGTTCATGTGTGATGTGGATATACGGTGAATGCACAAAATGGCTAGGTTTGTTTCGCTCATTTTTGAAAACATGGTGAAATAACCCAGTCTCAGAAGTCTCGATGCTTTGTTCCCCTTAGGTTGCGCGAACATATATGCAATAGACGATACAGGGAGCTAGTTTGACTGCTGTTCTACGGCCACTGTGCAGTTCTACTGTATATTTCAGTTGTGAATGTACTCATTTGATAGTCAAAATGAAGCGTCTATACGATAGTGGAATGGCACTACACCATCTGATTGTTTTGGCAATTAATACATTTTCCGTTGTAATCAATGGACAATGTTATTTCGCATGCCTGCGTCTTATGTCATTAAATGTAATATCCCTACTTAATCTGACTACCTGTTCTAAATAATATAATAAACTGGTGTAGAACATGAGCTAGTTTCTGTACATATAAGTCATAACTGGAAAACATGTGTGAGTGAGAACATGGCATTCCATTTATTTAAAACAGTAATCATAGTCATGGAATGCCGATGAGCCCCTTTGGTTACGCATACCATAGTAGGGGCGTAATTACCAAGTTGATTAGCCATACACATACATATAGGGGAGACCGGGGCTAGTTGTTTCAGTTTTTGAAACTCTGCCTCTCACTCAAAAACTACACATGATAACTTGAAGGTATTTTTAGGTATAAAAAAATAATGTTTATTTGAAGAAACAAGAAACATTAAACAAATATCTCATTCTTGAGATATAACTGAATTAAATCCAGAAAACAAATGTATACAACTTGCCCCGATTACGGAATACAGGGAATGTTGTTACCAACAACATATAGGTATATATACTTTCATAGATGTCAACCATCAAATTTGAAAATGTGCCACATTGGAGCAGAATATTGGGCTACCGTTCCAAGCCAAAACACTGATTACGTAAATGTAGAAAACCGCCGTTAAAGGGCCAATTTAAGTCTCCATCTATCACTCAGCACTCAGTTTTGCTGCTTCTGTTCAATTGTCTTCATCTGATTCGGACATGTCGCAGATATGATAAGCATCACCATCGGTACACTCCTCATGGGCCCAATATTTGCAGCTCGTACACTGGATCCTCTTCTCCCCTGGGGCAGAATCAGAGTAGTTCTCCCCACAGACAAAACAGTGCCAAACACCATTGCTAATTTTGACCCTATTTTTTCCTTTGCTTTCCTTTTTTTCCTGATTGCATCTCAAAAGCTTTCTTTTGCTGGTCTTCACTGCTGCTTTGTCAGTTTCATTTTTCAGATTTAGTCGTTCAGGAATGTCTATCAGAAAAACAATATGCCGTTTCTTCATGTTTCCTCCTTCAGTTTTCCTTGGACTTGCCTTTCTGAAAGGTCGCAATGCCTCTGGTGTCATGATTACATCAGGTGAACGACTGGTGTCCTTTCCAGCCTTTGTGGTGCTAGATTGTTCTTTTCCTTGGCGCTTGCTCCTCAGCACTCGGTAGGAATGCGTCATCCCCAAATACATTTCTGTTAAACGGATAGATACCAGACACCTTAAATCCTTTCTGAATGTTCTGTGTTGTTGCGGCCTTCGGCAAAGCCCCCTGGAACGATTCCTGGCAAGTCGTAGATTGTCATAGTCGTTCCCGAGTGGGAGTTCATCCAGCCGTCGCATGAAGTATTGACTAATTTCTTGAATGAACCACAGACACTTCGATCCAATGGCTGGAGCTTGTGCGAACAGAGTGGTGGGAATGTGACCAGAACTACCCCGTTTCTCTAAGGAGACGTGAGAATCATGATTGTCGAGCAGAAGCAGAATAGGCTTTTCTTTCGTGCACTTTATGACCGAAACAAAATGTTTCAATGATACTAAGAAGTTTTTCTCAGTCATCCACCCAGACGGATGCGCAACCCTTATACAGCCAGGATGACCATCTCTAATAAAATGGTCCCTAGAGTTAACACGGGGGAACACAAACATTGGTGTGATTGTGTTGCCACTGGCACTGACTGCCTCAGTCAAAGTTACCATGGTTCCACTCTCGGCAGATGTATTATCTCCAACCTGTTTTGAGCCTTTTCCGGCAAAAATGCGACTTGGACGTTGTACTGTGGTGGTGCCTGTCTCATTTACATTGTAAATGTCATGACATTAGAAATTACACATAACCATTACATCAGAGAGGTTGTTGAAAAAGCACTGGACATTATTCTTATTGAAACTGGTGGCTCTGCTGAGACGTGTTGCTTCTGGAATACGCAAGGAAAGAGTAATATTTCTTTTACGTAAATTAGACAACCAGTCTGGACCTGCCATTTCCGTGTCAGTCCAATCTTGTGGGACGTTCATATTGTTGCTGGCGGCAAACTGCCTTAGATCTTTGGGTGTCAGTCCAAAGTAGATCTTTAATGCTTTTAGTACACAATCTACCAGAAGCTTCTCCTGGACAGGGCTGAACAATAATCTAGGTTGTTTATATCCCGCGTCGGTGCATTCGCCAGCTCTTCGTTTCTTGCAGTAACGGTGCAGGGTTATAAAATTGATCTGGAAAACAGAAGATAGAATCATAAGGGCCTACTTTTAACTCACGTTAGTCTAGTCGACAACATTAGGCCTACCGGTCGTCATTTTTATGATAACCCTATGGGAAGGGGTTAGCCCAATTTCCTTCAATATTGACTTTTAGTAATTTTCTTGTAGAACAAGTTGGTCTTCGAGCACTAAAGTAAATACATTTATCACTCTGACAAAGGCACAGTCGAAAGAGCCAAGGTTGGGTCCTAATCACCAACTTACGTTTTAATCATCTGCCACCATTCGCAAGCTTTCATGATGTTTGATTACTCGTTCAGATGCCCTCTCCAGCATTGCAGCAGTGCATCTCTCCGCTCGATCTGTTTTCCTTTTGTACGTTCAAACCATGGTTCTTAGTGCTGGAATGAAAAATTTGAAATGTAAGACCAGAAACACCAAGGTGGGGCAAGTTGTTACATCCTGTAACTACTAGCACCGCTCTGATTGCTGCGCTTAATGCCGAAAATTAGGTTAATAGGCCAAATGTTCCGGAAATAAAACATATACAGACACTAAGACTTAGCACATTACTTTCAAATCATTACGTCAAATTTATTGAACTATAATATACGTAGGTGCTGGTACAAAATATGTGAAGACAGAAATACTTACCTTTGGGGACAACAAATGTTGCCCGTAATGTTGCCGGAAGTGGATTCGATTCGGCCCGCTTCTCATGCTTCAGTGAGGAAATCATGTGTTGTGAACCCTGGCTCCATATATCGACCAGTGTGTTAATTAATGCCACTGTATCAATCTACCCCTGTATTATACTAGCCCCTGTTTCGGTGAATGCGAAACTAAAATGGCTAGGTTTTTCTCGTTCACTTTTAAAAACACGGTGAAATAACCCAGTCTCAGAAGACTCGATACTATGTTCCCCTTAGGCTGCGCGAACATATATGCAATAGGCGATACAGGTAGCCACTTTGACTGCTGTTCTGAAGCCACTGTGCTGTTCTACTGTATATTGCATTGCGCCTATGCGATAGTGGAATTACACTAGACAAACTGATTGTTTTGGCAATTAATAGATTTTCCGTTGTAAACAATGGACAATGTAATTTCACATGCCTGCGTCTTATGTCATTAAATTTAATATCCCTACTTAACATGACTACCTGTTCTAAATAATATAATAAACTGGTGTGGAGCCTGAGCTAGTTTCTGTACATATCAGTCTTAACTAAAACATGTATGAGTGAGAAAATGACATTTAATTGACTTAATACAGTAATCACAGTCATGGAATGCCGAAGAGTCCCTTCATGGGGGTGACATTCATAATTGGTTATATGTTCCATAGTAGGGGCGTAATTACCAAGTTGATTAGTCATACACATACATGTACAAATATGTATATATATATATATATATATATATAACACCTTTATTAATTAATCTCATTTGATTTGCTTACCATAGTCAGGGGATTAGCTCAATTTTTCCCGTGTATAACATTTTGCTGGGTGATCGAGTAACCCAGCCGTCGTGTTTGTACATGTATGTGTATGGCTGATCAACTTGGTAATTACTCTCCTACTATGGCACTTTTAACCAATTGTGATTGTCACCCCCATGTTTCTCAATTATGACTGATATGTACAGAAACTAACTCAGACTCCACACCAACTTATGATATTATTTATATAGTCAGATTAAGTAGGGATATTACATTTAATGACATAAGACGCTGGCTTGCGAAATAACATTGTCCATTGTTTACAACGGAATATCTATTAATTAAAACTTTGTAAGCTACCTCTCTCTGATCAATGTTTCACAATGAAACTACACGTCGTGCACGAGCTGATCTGTTAGACAACCAACCACTGTTAGCACACTATTTGGGAGGGTGGGTGGGAGTTTCGAGCAGAGCGGACACGGAACGTTGCTTACTGTACAAGACAGAAGCGGCAACTGAATTTGAAATACTTCTTATTCAGCACTAAGCTGCCCTCCGCCATTCACATGTTATCATGGGGGCCAATGGTCAGTGTTATATCCTGGCCCAAAAAAGAAACACCCCGGGTATGTATGTGGGAAGAGTAATACTTTTTTTTATGAAAACACTTGAAAAGATGCAATTTTGTGACAACAAAACATGTTTTTCAACCAAATAATATACATATTATTGGTAAATCCACAATTTGCTGAATATATTAGGAAACACTCTCATGTGGGGGTGTCCCCTTCCCAGCCATTATTTTATACAACAATTCTAGAAAATATGTAATTTTACAAAATATGTGTGTGTTTTGTTGTTGGTCAAAAACGAAAAACGTTGTTAGGAGGGAAGGTGTGCCCTTCTTCCATGCATGTTGTTTTGGACAAAACACTTAAAAACTTGCATTTTTGTAACACATAAATTTAGATTTTCAGCCAATTATTATTCTTTTTTGCTCAAAAAGGGGGTCCAGACTCCCTGGGCACACTTCTGGATATGCACTGGTGTAAGGCCTACGACCCATCATGTGACTCCAAACCAGCTCCTCATTGAAACTGCTCATCTCGACCGCGCTTCGCCATTAAACCACCGCACACCAAGTCTTGTCACAAGACATGGTGGAGACGAGGTCAGGACGACGTCAAGACACGTCGAGACGCTCCCAAAGTATCAAACATGTTAGATCTTCGAGATTCGCTCAAGATTCCCCCGAGACGCGCTTAAGACGCATCGAGACTCTCTCGAGGACCACGCACACCAAGAAGATGCGGTCGACACGCGGTCGAGACGATTGGCGCTACTTTAGGAGACTTGACGGAGACGCGATGGAGATGCGCTTTTGACACGTCTTGACCGCCTCTCAAGCATCTCATCGCACGCAACTCTTGCCAGTCTCCTGCCATTCTACAGCTAGCCTCGACGTGATGTGCCCTCACACCAAGGAGACGAGGATGCGATTCGAGACAAGACGGGTCGATAAGCGAGCTCGTGTGGACACAAGTCGAATGCAATAAAATGCAAGTCTTTCTTGTTCATTTACAGAAGAACACGGCGAAACAACACAGTCCCAGAAACGGTTCTGGGTTCTCCCTTGAAATGCGCAGTTATAAAAGAAATTATGCAATAGGCGATATATGAGGCCAATTTGACTGCCGTTCTACTGTATGTATCAATTGTGAATATACTTATTTTGTGGCCAGAAACAGGCTCATAGCCAGAAACCCGTTGTCCCGTTACTGAAAAATCGCAACGGGTCTCTTTTTAAAATAACGTATTTTTCTAATAACAAGATCAAACCGTGTTTGATATGTCATCAAGCGGGCCTCGTATTAAGTGTGAAGGCGAGTGTAGGAGTGTAATTTGAAGTTTGAGTATGTTGCGAGCCTCATTGCTGTTGGAGGTTTTCGCAGAGCACCAACCTCCTTAATATTCACGGTGTTCCGACCAATAACCAGTGCATGTGGATTTTTCATGAGCATAACGGGTAATTAAAAATGAGAACAGATAACTTCGAAAATTTTACAATATTGGCTAAGGGGCTAGACAGAAAGAACCGCCGGTGCTGGGTGGGTTAAAAAAGAAACAACCAGGGTTTGTGTGTGGGGAGGGGTTGTCCCCTACAAACGCATTAAATTTGTTTTAGACAAACCATTTGAAAAAGTACAATTTGTGACACTAAGAATAACGTTTTCAGCCACGTGATGTAGAGTTTTTGCAGACCCTATATTTTAGTTATAAATTCACCTCTTGCTGACCCAAACGAGAAACCACTCTATGGTGGAGGTGTCCTCTTCCAGTCCGTTAATTTTTATACCTAACTCTTAAAAATATGCAAGTTGAGAACATATGCATGTTTATCAGCCACGTGATGTAGAGTTTTGTAGACCCTATATTTTAGTTGTAAATCCCCCACTTGCTGAACAGAACGAGAAACCATTCCATGGTGGAGGTGTCCTCTTCCCATTCGTTAATTTTTATAACCAACTCTTGAAAATATGCAATTTTAGTATATATGCGTGTTTAGCAAATGATGCGTATTTAATTTGTAAACGCCCATTTGGTAGCCAACTAAGGAAGAATCCTCTTTCCACCAATATTATTATCAAAACACTTGAAAAGATGCACTTTCGAGACAGATAAAATATGATTTTAAGCAAATTAGTTTGCGTCTTGTGGTGACGCTCTACTCACACCAAGCCTCGAGAAAAGACGCACTGGAGGCGAGGTCAGAACGAGGGCAAGACGCGTCGATACACTAAAAAACGAATATGTTTGATCATCTTGACTCGCTCAACACTTGCTCACGATTCGCGTAAGACGCACTCAAGACACCTCGAGACTTTCTCGAATGTAAACTCGCGCACCAAGGAGACGCAGACGAGAAGTTCTAGTCTCGTCCGCATCTCGGGCAAGTTTCCTTCATGTGCGAGGTACTTTAAGCGTGTTTTATTAAACCAACCGTGGATATTATTTACATTACTGGCGTAAACTGTCCATTTATTGTCATCTTACCTCGTCACAATGTCTGTGTGTTGCAGTTTTCCTTTGGTAATCCGGGAGTTGTTCTTCTTCTGTTGCTGATGAGGTTCTGCACCCGATTTCCTGAAGCGACCTGCTCTGAGTATAATCTGCCGTACTATCACTCGTGCATCGATGCGTGTGTGAAGGAAATAGGACAGTGTTTCAGTGATTGTGAGAAGAATAATACATATGCGGCATCTCGAGAGCTCTGCGAGGACCTGTGTATGAAAGTGGTGATTGCGTGCCATAAGAACTGTCACGACGAGTCAGGGAGGTAGTTCTACGAATCTAACACTTAATCAGCTATACACAGAATACCTCCACAGCGCAGTAACATGGTGATAACAAGTGAATAGATTAGTATTAGTTTGGAGACCATTTATTAGTCCCCAAATGTGCTTCTGACAAGGACGACTTATTGTGATAAGACATTATAAAATACACTTCTTGTTTGCTGATGTGTATATGATTAATAAAGAATATCGTGTACTTACTTCTCAGTATATTGGGAATGTTTGTTTACGTTGTTGTTTTATAAGTGTTGTCTTGATAGTATCCAGACTTATAACAGAACATTTTAGTCCACGTGACATTAATATGTATTCAATAGTCAACCTAGAAATGTTTTATACTATGAACTTTTTTGTTGATTTGTACTCACATGGGTTCCTGGAACAAATGCAGCTTGGTTGAACAAACAACCACTTTGGGCAACTCTAGTAATTTGCATAAACTGATCGATATCTTGAAAATTTAACCTTTGAACCACTTGTCCTAGAATGATGTATAATACCTCTTTTATGGGGAGCTGGGGTGCGTAGAATCAATTTCTGGTTTTATTTTTTCAGTTGAAGGTCAATATCAGATGCTGCACATAAAGGGAAAATCTTACAAAATGTGATACATTTTCGCGAGAAAGAAACAGTAATTAGTCATACTTAAAACACGTAATCAAAACTATTACACGTAGTGTATAGTGCAAACATCATTATTAACATTGGCATATATATTTCTTGGTGAAGAAATTTCTTGCATTAAGTAATCATGTACTGAAGTCATTGTAGGGATGTTACGATGATTGATATCAATAACTATAGATGAAAGACAGTTTTACACAATGCTGTGTCATAAGCGTAACGTTTACGCTATCTTTGTAACTGCATATATCGCCTAATAATCTTCACCTTTTGCATACTCCCACTCATCATCGAGGTAAACAAGATCAGCAAGACCATCCTCAACATTCTCCTGCTGAAGTGAATGTGACTGATTAGATTGTTCTTTAAGAAAAGATGGAGAGCACGTACATCGCCAGTCTTCCCGATGGGTTCTACGACCCTATAAGTAGTCCCATCAAGACGATGGACGTTCTAAAGAAGCAGGACAAAGGCAAATAGGGCTGGCCAGTCATTTATCTTGAGAAAATTTTTCTCCGGCTCTTGATGATTGGTTAGCGGCGGCAGGTGGAGCTTGGGCCTGTGTTTAATTACGAACTGTGCAATTCCTCCACCGCTCATTGATGAGCATGGGTGTCTCCGCAAAGCCAACACGTCTGGTCAAGCGCCTGGGTGTGCTCGTGATCTCTCAGACCTGATCGCATCCATATAGCGTCGTTTGAGTCACCATCCAAATGTTACTGAGAAAAGGACCAAGATGTATCTGCCAAGGATCAAGAGAGAATACTGCTGGCTGGTGAAGTTACCCTCATCTACGAGCTCACTATCACCAGTCCTCTGCCCAAAAGATACAATCCTGAAGAGCAAGAACAACAATTGGAGCCTGGCGAGCGTGTTGTCTACCTTTAGTTCAGGAGAGCACGTTACTATGGAGATTCGTGACGATGGTGCGTTTGGCCAAGATGAGGCGCACATCACCATGATCTCCTATGTCATTGAGGCTGCCAACTATGGTAAAAGCGTGCTCCGTGTACTTAGCGACGACACAGACGTGTTGGTCCTACTGGTCTATTGGGTGTATCGGGAGGAGATAGAGTGTAAGGTGCAGGTGGAGCAGTGGGATGGGACAGTGCTGGATATGAAGGCCACCTGCGATGACCTAGGGCGTCAGTGTCTGCAGCTGCTTGGCATGGATGCCCTCAGTGGGTGCAACACGACCTCATTTCCATATGCCAAAGGCAAGATCAACGCACCAAACAACTTGCTCACTGGGGACTTCCCAGGTTTGGATGACATGCTAGGGAGGTGGGCGCCACGCAGGCGGATCTGATGGAGACGGCGAAAACGTTATTTTTCGCTCTGTATGGTCAGCCACCGGGGATATCCATGGAGTCTGCCCGCTTCACAAAGAAGAAGAAAAGTCCCAAAGTCAAGGCCCTGCCTCCAACATCCACCAACCTATTCACCACGTGCTGCGGGCCCATTGTCAGGTCATGCCGTGGAAAGCTGCATACCAGCAAGCCTCACCTAAGACTAATTGCAGCACTCAACGATTCAGCAATGCTGAACAAAATGAAACAGGTTATCTTTCCGGATGAACTCGCCAAAGAGATTCGTGATGAAAAAACCCAATAAAATAGCGCTGCTTGAATATAAGGTTACTCATCACCAGAACCAAATTGATGACAATGAAGAATATGGCCGTAGATCAAACCTTTCGTTTCAATCGCATTGAGGAGGCAGGTCATGGGGAGGACCTTGAGTCAAAGGTCATCGAAATTTGGAACGAGTACATGAAAATCAGTCCTGCTGTATTGCCCAGCGACTTTTAACGGGTACACAGAATTGGTCGCAAAACGGACACCTCCAAATTGCCGCGACCCGTAATCGTCCGCTTCAAATCGGAGAAGCAACGCGACATAGTGTTTCAGTCAAGAGCTTCACTTAAACAAAAGAACGAACGAGTAGCCGAGCGAAGTGTGAAGATCTTCATAAATGAAGATTTGCCAACAATGCGCTCAAAGGTGGCTTACGCAACAAGAGTTTTGAAAAAGGCAAACAAAATCAGAGAACCACTTCACAAAAAACTCAACTTGTTAAAAGTAGATGACATCCTTAAATAACAACAATTACATTTTTTTAAATAAATATTTACACAATGCTTTACCAGTTTAATTACAAAATTAAGGATAGTGTTTAACTATGAGGTACATAATCATGATACAAGAGTCAAGAATAAAATATACACTTATAAAATTAAACATGAATTGGCAAAAAAATGTATAATTTGCCACTTTTATTAAATAACATTCCAGATATAGTCAAATAAAAGCTTAGTACACATATTTAACAAGGATTTGCCAAGTATGTTAAACTTATTTGTTCCATAATTATGAAGTAACATGCACAAGACGAAATTGCAATATGTGTATTCAAAATTAAGAACCGACAACCACCTGTCAACTTGATACAGTACAAACAGTGCCTTAACGACATACACACTAATCATGTAAGCTAGCTCAAACTACACACATGCATACCTATTATGTTTTTTTCTACTTCTTTTTCTGGAAGAAATCGACAGGGTGATGTGTTGATTCAGTTAAAGTTTTATTACAAAAGGTGGCTCCTCGATAGCGACTACCACAGTCTTAGAGGAGTCTCCTGACCCTACTTTTCGTTATTTATTATACATTATACCAAGTTTACCATCAGGTTATATATTTGTAATATTGTTATTGTTTTGACATGGATGTATAGTGTGTATGGTTTGAAATGTCTGGGTCAAATAAAACCAATTCTTGTTATTCTTCTTCACCCGATGAGTCAACCGATAACAGTCATTTCGGGTGGGTGATCCATTGTCTATAGACAATCCATCAAGGCTGCAACTTCCGGAAATGGATAAGCAAACCCAAGAAGAAGATCCAGGATGGCGTCAGCTCTCCTGTTATAGCTCAGGTCCACCACACCTGTGTGATGTGATTCAATGTGAGTGTAGAGCACAGGGCAAGAAGTGCAGCACTGTGGTTTGTGGTTGCCACAAAGAACAACTTTCGCGCACGTCATACTTCAACAGCTATGGCGAAGAGGGCTGCTGTAATCGATACACTTAGACAGAACATGCTCAGGCTAGAGACGAGTAGGGTGTCTAGATGGAGGATGCTGAGGATAATGTTTTTGAGGATAAGAGTGTAGAGGACGAGTATGTAGATGAGGAGGGTGAAGGCCATGAGGATGTTGAGAATGGTCTTGCTGATCCTGAATACCTGGATGATGAGTGCGAGTAGGCAAAAGGTGAAGCGCTCATAGCATAGCATTGTATAAAACTATCGTATATAGTTGTGGATATCAATCCTTGTAACATCCCAACAATGCATTTCGTACATGATTACTTAATGCAAGAATTGTCCTCACAAAAATATGAATACTAATGTTCATAATATTATTTGCACTATACTCTACGTGTAACAGATGTGACAACGTGTTTCTATTATGATTGATTACTGTTTTTTTCTCACGAACAAGATTATCCATTTATGCGCATGAATAAACTAAAATGTAATTAAGTAGAACTTTCGATTCATTGTCCAACAATATGTCAAATTTGACCTTCACCTGACCTTAGACGTCTGATCTTGATCTTGAACTGAAATAATAACATCAGAAATGGATTCTATGCACCGCAACACCCCTTAAAAGAGGTATTACACAGCATTCTAGGACAAGTGGTTCAAAAGTTAAATTTTAAAGGTATCGACCAGTGGTCATCTTGGATTTATGCAAATTACCAGAGTTGCCCAAAGTTGCTGTTTGGGCAACTAAGCGAATTTGTTGTATGATCCCACATCAGTAGAGATCAACAAGTTTATACGATAAGACATTTCTAGTATCATGTAATGAAAAATGGACTATTGATTGTATGTGAGCTAAACATACTTATATCGTGTTCGAACAGAACGACCAAGGTCTAAATAATATATTCGGAAAAAATAAAACAAGAGACGGGAATTTACATGTATATATATATATATATATATACAATTTTTCATATTTAACCATATAACTACAATTAATTATATTAACTTCTTTGGATATATATATATATATATATATCCAAAGAAGTTAATATAATTAATTGTAGTTATATGGTTAAATATGAAAAATGGTGACCCTAAACATTGTGGTATGCCGCACGTCATTTTCATGTGTTTAGTGTCTATGTGGTTGTAAGCCATTTAATATTATAAGTGATAATACAACTAATACTGCAAAACACACGCGCGCGCGCGCGCACACACACACACACACGGACACGCACGAGCGCACGCACGCATGAACGTGCGCGTGCAAGTGCGTGTATGTGTGTATTTGTTTTTTTAGTGTGTTTACGTGTATATGTGATACTAAAAAATCCACTGATCGTACCGGAATCTGACTGGTTATTGACAATCGACATCCTTCACACGGACACCCAGGAACCAGCACACTTGTCCATGATAGTACACTGCTACTCAAGTGCACACTCAAAAAGAGGACTTAAAGGTAACTGTGCTAAGTGTCTCTTACAGACCTGGTCCAACGTGTAATAATCCACTTGTCTTACGACGTTGCCCGCCTCCATCGTTTGCTTTGTTAACAAAATACAATTACGGCGTTACTCAACGCCACTACCGAAGTTATGCATCTCAAGTTATGTCCTCCGTAGTTATTGACCGGGAAATCACGATTTCTAGTTATAAAAATGTTATGGTGCGTGACATGTAACTAAAGTGTCATCTAAAGTAGTCTCCTTAGTGTGATGTTTCTGCTTGCGTAATGTCAATGTCATGTTACGTAAAGGTAAACATTCCTAGCAATCAGTACGATATCCATCAATAATGCTGGCTCGTTTGTGCAATTTTTATATGTATTTTTATAAAATCATTTGATTAACAATTAGCATACATAGTTGTTGTCCCTGAATACATTCACGCAATTCTCAAAACAATTATGTCCACGTGAATGCGCAATACCAGTAGGCCGTGTTTAAAAACCCACGTGAACGACCAATGCAGCAGTTTGCAGGTTAATGTCAGCCTTGGTGATTTACCAAGTGAATAAACCAAAGTCAAATCTTTCAACCAGTAATCATATTATTTTATTAAACCGTTTGGAACATTATTTAAACAACATGCACACATACCATTCCTTCCATTTATTGTCGTCTCACTTCGTCACGATGTGTTGCAGCTTTCAGATGGTAGTCCACGCGTAGTTCTGCTTCTGTAGCTGGCGAATTTCTGCTGCCAGTTTTCGGGAACGGCTGGCATCAATTTCCCCGAACATCTAAAGTATTATATCTCGTGCATCGGTGCGTGTGAGAAGGAAATCAAAATGTGTTACTATGATTGTGGGAAGAACAACACTTGTGCAGCGTCTCGACAGTTCTGCAGAAACCTGTGCATGAGAGTGGCTGTAAAGTGTCATAGGAAATGTTACGACGAGTCAGTGAGACTGTTCTACGAAAATATGACTTAGGCACACTCACCCGCATTCAGTCATCTTCGTGCCCGAAGTGGCATATAACGTATCATTAAGAGACCGCCACCTCTGTCGGCCGGCAGCCTGTGCGTTGATCGTACTCCACGTCATCTAGCAGGCCTTCATTTCGTTTTCCACTATTTGTGTTCATGTCTCTTTCAGTCGAGCTCGTCTCCACCTTCTGTCCGCTGTTCAGCATAGGGCTATATATGGTAGTGCATCAGTGGGCATTCTGCAAATGTGCCCTAGCCATCTCCGTCTTCGTCTCTTGAATTTTGTAGCCAGGGATATTGAGTCTGTCTGGCGGAGTTGCACTTCACTGCGATTGTTTTGAGCCAAACTACCTAGTCAGCTATACACAAAATACTTCCTCACTGAAGTATCATGGCGACAACAAAGGAACAGGTTAATGTTAGTTTGCAGAACTTTTATGAACACCGAATATGCTATTGACAAGGACCACCTATTATGATAAGACAATTATACAATACATTTCTTGTTTGGTTGTGTGAACATAAAGAATATATAATATAATATGGTTTGTTTTTATTTAATATATACGCAATGTCTGTTTGTGTTGTTCTTAGAGGTTTTGTCCTGTTAGTATCGTATCCACAGTTATAACACTGCATGACCCCGAACATCCCCTGTTTCTGTGCTATAAACTACTTCCTTCTGGCCGCCGCTTTCAACTCCCTCACTGCAAATTGAACCGCACGCGAAACTCTTTTGTTCCTTCGTCAATAAAACTAATGAATAAGTAACTGACCTTCGTTCCCCTCCATCTCTGGCAGTCTTCCCTGCCAGTGTGACACTGAGTGAGCCTGATATGATTTGACATTTTAAAAACTGTTGTAACATATTTAACTTATTTATTTATTTATTTAACCGATATAACTTTTACTACTTTTATTCTTTTATTTTTACATTGTTTATATTGCATGTACATTTGTTTTATTTGTCTTAATATGCTGCTCTACACTCCAAATGAATTTCCCTTCCAAGGGACAATAAAGTATTGTGATTGGTGATTATTATTTATATGCCCAACGCACACTTATATCGTCTATGAGAAGATAGCTCATGAACACGAAGTCCATGATGGACTGCCTAAAACTACCTGGGGTTCACCAAGGTCGTAACCTTCAGTTTAATTGGCAAAATACATACAGATTGAAGGTATTCTTGCGAAATCAAGTTTTACTGAAGCTATTCTGGTATTCTGCTATCATGCTGGACTACTTAAGACAGTGCTTCAATCATATACATACATACATACATACATACATACATACATACATACATACATACATACATACATACATACATACATTCACATACATACATGAATACATACATACTCATATACATACATACATACATACATACATACATGTACATACATGCATGCATACATACACACACATATACACACACTAGTACACACAGACGCACACACACACACACACACACACACACACACACACACACACACACACACACACACACACACACACACACACACACACACACACACACACACACACACACACACACACTCACACACATACACACATATATATTGTGTACGTGCGTGCGTTCGTATGCGTGTGCGTGTGTGGTGTTTGCGCGTGTGTGCGTGAGCGTGTATGGTGTGTGGGTGTGCGTGTGTGTGTTGATGTAGTGTGTGTGTGTGTGTGTGTGTGTGTGTGTATGAGTGTGTGTGTGTGTGTGTGTGTGTGTGTGTGTGTGTGTGTGTGTGTGTGTGTGGTGTGTATGACCAACGACCCATACATGGTATGTGTTTCTCTTTGCAAGCTGACCTTGACACTGAACAAGCGTCTGATTGCTTGTTTACCATTGACATCCTTCACGTATGTGGACACCCAGATGTTCGTCTTAACACAATGCTATACAATTTCACACTCGAAAAGAGTACACAGAAATAACTGAAGTGTCACTTATTAACTTATTCCAATATATGAACACTTGCCTTAAGACGTGGCCTGCTTCTAACGCTTTATCAAGAAAATACAACCGAGGTGTAACTCAACGCTATCACCGAAGTTATGTATCTCAAGGTATGTACTCCGTAGCTGGTGATCTGAAATCACGATTTCTAGTTAACAATGTGTTGTGAAGCGTGATACGTAACGTCTGTCTTAAATCTGATATAAAACAAGTGGTATTTAAACCCGGCATACACGTCATGACGCAACTGGGTTTTAGTGTTAACTAGGAGCTAAATGTGAAGACGTAGTAACTATAATGCTAGATGCGTTAATGGTTTTTTATGTAGGCACTATTTAGTTATGATAGGGCATGTCATTGGAAATACACACACTGTTTCGATAATGTTTTAATAACGTTTTGAGGGGATCGTTTTTGCAATACTCACAAATGAAATATAAATAAAACTATATTAATTATTAAAAAACTAAGTACAACGAGAATTATTAGGAACATATGACACACTCATCCGGGATATGAAACGAAGTGATAATCATTCATGGCACTGTCGATTAAAACGACGAAGAAAATGGCGCAAGTTGAAAGCTCTGCTTGTCATTTTGATCTAGAAGAGGAACAGCCACAGCTTTTGCAGGAGAGGTTCTGTTTATACAATTAATGCTACATCAAAAGTATACAGAAATGGAGACCATTTAAGAATAGTTCCACATTACACTGTTGGGTAGTTGCGGCAGTTCCAGCCGCTTCCAACAGTAGTGCCTACATCACGTATCGCAGCCGCCAGTCGCGTCGTGGTCGCGTCGTGACGTGTATGATCCCCTGGCTTTAGCGTCCATGGAACGTAGCCGCAAACAAATCGTAGCGTCGTGGTATGTATTCTGGACTTTGTAGGTTGTGCCTCCACAACTGGATCTTTCGCTCGCGTAATTTCAATTTCATTTTGCGAAAAGGCACAGACAGCTACATAGTATCCACCATTATGTCCGTTAGGAATTTTAACGCGTTTGTGCAACTGCTGCACGCAGTTTTGGTAAGATCACCAGACAAACTATTGATTTATTTAATTCTGGACACATATATAAAGGTTTGCCTTTACCAACAATATTAATAACAGTTATATACACGAATAACATTACCATTGATGCATGCATCTCATAAATCAAGCATTCCCGCATACCTTTATTACTGTAACTACCTTGACTTGTGTTTTTGTTATAATGAAACATTTTTGGGACCAGAATTTCAACAAAATATACGACGCAATGTCGGATCACACCACGTGTTCGGCATCCATTTTTTATGGCTTGATGGAAGTTTTGCTAAGGTCACATGATCGATAGATCAATTCTCAAGACTTCTTTCGACCATTAACTAGGTTTCATTAACGGATATTGTTTAAATAATAAACACTTAAATAATTCCGTTATTGCCATCTAACTTCATCGTCGTGTGTTGCAGCTTTCTGGTGATAGTCCGAGCGTTGTTCTGGTTCTCTTGCTGGCGATTTTCTGCTGCCAGTTTCATGAACCGGCCTGCGCCATTGACCCCGAAAATCTGCCGTACTACATCGTTTGTATCAATGTGTGTGAGACGGAAAAAGAAAAGTGTTATCGCGATTGTCAGGTGACCAGCGATTGTGTGGCTTCTCGGCAGGTTTGCAAGAACCTATGTCTAGAGGTGGCGGTATCATGCCACAGGAAATGTTACTTTGAAGCAGAGAAGCTCTTAAATGGACCACAACTTTAATCAGATAAACGTCCATAGCGAACATGGCGATAACAAATGAACAGATTAGTATTAGTTTTAAGTTTACCTCAGAAACACCCAAATGTGCTTCTGACAAGGACCGTCTATAGTGATAGGACATTATATACAATGTACTTCACTTCTTGTTTGCTCGTGAGAATATAACGAAGTTTGTTTTTAATGTATAAGGAATGTTTGTTTGTGTTACTACGATAGTGCTTAAAATGTACTGCCTTCTTGTCGTACCCATCACATGATGCGTTGCCATTTCTTGGCGCATGTCTTAGCCCGGTCCGTGACGACGGGCAGGTCTTCGTGTGTACAAGGAACGTCCAGCAGTCGGCATCAGTGTAGGTGGGACATTGTCTGTTCTTCTCCTCAGTCACATTCTTTTGACTGCGTCCCATCATGTAGCCCCACTTCTCCGCGGTTGTTTTTGCGCGACCGAGTCCTGTTGTCTTGATATTTTTTTCGTGCTTCGTTGAACAATAAGATATAACTTTTTGATCGGAGTCAGAATATTTTTGGTTGGGTCCATAAGTTTTCACCGCCTCACCCGTTGAACATATAAATGCAGTGTTACTGTATTTTCCAAGACCGGATACCAGTGACAAATATATATTTGTGTTGCTTCTTAAACAATAATATAAATTTCACTTTTTGATTGGAGTTAGCAAGTTGTTTGCGTGGGTCCATCTTGTGTACCCCTTATTAGACCTAAATATAAAGGACCATATTTATGTTTCTCCTTCAATAAGAATATTTCACTTTTTGATCTGTGTCAGTACAAATGTGGGGGTCCATAATTATTCACCCCCACTGAAGTGATAAATGCTGTTTTATTGAATTTGTTTGATGGGATATGTGACAAACCGGAAAAAGCAACACATTTTTGCTATTTCCTTAAACAGTATGCTTTCATTTTTGAATCGAAGTCTGCACATTTTGGGTGTGCCATGGGCCCGAATTGTCAGAGTTTATCGAGGAAGCTGACTCGCAACTGCTGGTCCATGTGCAGAATGTTTCAGAAAGGGGATATACACCATATTTGATACGCACAGTCGACAAGGGTGTCATTGTGCTTCCGACAATTAAGATGTATGAGCAAGTCGCGTTGTTTTTTAGCTGCATACATTCGGATAGCCTTTGGGACAAGTAATAACTGTATTCATCATAATGGTACCGGGATATGGCATGCTCTGTGAAAATACAAGTCGACTTCCCTATAAGTGTCCACGGTTTAGCCGAGGTGAAATACGGCGACTGCATTCTTAGGCAATGGTTGGGAGACAGCATGAACAACCTAGAATGCATACCCTGAAATGATCAAAGTATTAATTTACGTGGCACTGAATCCATGTCTCATGGTGGACATGGGACATGAAGAGGCTACCATGACACTCTTTGGCCAGTGTTCGCCGTTAGGCTCAAAATGTCAAGGGCCAATCTGGCCTGTAATCGGAGAAAGTCGCGGGCCCGACTAAGGATTTAAAAGCCAGGCAATTCTAGATGAGCTGAGCCAGAGCTTCAGCAAGACTTCGCTGTCGGATCATAACATCGGAAGAAGGGGTGGTGTTGAAGATGTTTCTCCTTTATAGTATGTTATGTAGTGACACCTTAATAACCTCAATGAAACATTCAAACTTGTAGGGCCTTAGTCAGGATTATTCCCAGCTTGCAAAACTCATTCGGTCAATACCAACAGGACTGTCAAAATACCATGGAACACTTACTGATAATATTTGTTTTATCTAATCTGTCTGAAGAATTCTTCAAATCTTCAGCGGGTATTCTTATAAGCAATATTTCTGATCACTTTCCTCATTTTGTTTGTCTGGATTACCTCGAAACTTCGTTTAATGCTATATCAAGATTTATACAAATAAAGCAGCATAATTCTGATTCGCCCAATAAATGTTTAATTGAAATACAAAATTCAAATATCTGTGAAAAATATAACAAGGATACTTATGCAGATCTTGATAAAAATATGATATTCTTGATAAAATTTTTACTACTGCTTTTGAAAAGATCTTGCCTATTAAAATAATTTTTTTTAATAAATATCAATTTAATTGGATTACTCAGGGCATTATTAGGCCAATTAAGCTTATAAATAAATTGTACGCAAGAATAAAACAGACTCCGGTAATTACGGATGAATACCGTAAACTCAAATACTAATTTTCAATCAAATATTCGATTGGCTAAGCAAATGCATTATCGGTCCAGTTTTGAAAAGCATAAACATGATATTAAAAAGACGTGGTGGTTAATTAAAGTAATTATAAAAAACATACAGAAAGAAAATTTTCCGGATTCGGTCATAGTGGACGGAGAAATGGTACGCGATAAATGCATTATTGCAAATGAATTAAACTCGTTTTATTATATAAATTTTGGTTCAACTCTAACCTCTAAGTTAACTACAACAGATGATAAATCCTACAAATATTATTTGAAAAACCCAACACTTCCCACCTTTAATTGAAGCCCTACTTCTGTCAGCGTAATTGATCGCTCACCTCCAAAATCAAGTTACGGAATAAATGGTATATCAACCAAAATATTAAAATTAATAAAACATGATATTTGCAAAGCAGTCACCTTAATTATCAATCAATCCATAATGACTGGTACATTTTCAAACAAATAAAAAATTGCTAAAGTTATTCCACTTTTCAAAAAGGTGATAATTACTATTATATGTAACCTTGACAATTGTCGTCTTCTTTCAATTTTGCGAGCTATTTCAAAGATTTTTGAAAGCATAATATTTGATCAAATACACGAATATCATTCCAAAATATTATACTATAATAGCCAATACAGTTTTAGAAAGAAACATTCTACTAAATTTGTGACATTCGAAATTATGGATAGTATTATACAATAGCTTGATAAATCGGCTACGCCAATTATTATATACCTTGATTTATGAAAAGCGTTGACACAACTGACACGATTGATCATAATATATTGCTACATAAATTAAATTAATAAGGATTAAATGATACAGCAGTTGATATTTGTAGGAGTTATTTATACAATCGCCAACAATACGTAGAAATTTAAAAATGTTAAGTCTAAAGAAACAGTTATCACCACTGCAGTTCTACAAGGGTCAATTTTAGGACCACTCTTGTTTATTATACACACCAATGACATAGCATTTTCGAGTGACATTTAAAAATTCGTAACATATGCAGATGACACTAACCTTACTATTACACAAAGGTCATTTAAAGTGTCAGAAATCCAAATGCAAAATTAACAAAGAGCTCACAAATGTTATCGATTGGTTGAAAGCAAATAAACGTTCACTAAATACCCAACAAACAAAATTTTTATATTTTCATATGCCTCAAAAGAAAGCAGAATACCATATATTAGAAATAGATGGGACAGTCAATGAAGGTGTAAATTAGTTCAAATCTTTAGACATTACCATCAATAAACATATAAACTGGCAGTCACACAAACAAAATAGCAAATAAAATAACTAAAACAATAGGAATCCTAAATACACTTAAACACTTTTTACCATTCAAACATTAAATGTTATGTATAATTATCTTATTCTCCCGCATATTAATTATGGTATCCTCTTAAGGGGTCATCAGGCACATCGAATTTTCAAATTACACAATAAAAGCAATGCGAATAATATCCCGAAGTAAATACAATGCTTACACAAGACCTATTTATAAAACACTACAATTACTAAAGTTGGATGACATTTATAGAATTACGCAACTAAAATTCTTCTACAAATTAATTAACAATCAGTTAACTGAATATTTCAAAACTATTTCTTGCACACACAACTATGACATTCATCAACACAACACACGTAAACAAAATGATCTGCGTATGTCTAGAGTCAAATATGAATTTACCAAAAATACATTATATACCGCGTAGTTTAGACAGTTAACAATACATCAGACACTATCATTCAGAAAGTGTATATACACAGTCTACATGGTATCTCAAATTACATTACAAATTGCATTATTCTAAATTATGAATCATGCTGTTTTATCCATAATTGCTATATTCGTAATTTTTAAAGCAGTGATTATAATTATTTACTAATCCGATCATACAATGTACATGTTGTTAATGTTTACTCCCCGACCTTAGATATCATTCCTATTACCAAAGTATTAATTTATATCATGTGTGTGTGGACAAGGTCAAACATATCGAATCTTGAATCTTCTTAAACCAGGAAGGTAGGTGCTTCTAATGCTAGCAGCATAACGTTTTAATAGTAAACCTATCTGTGGGTCTACAGGACCAAAGTCTTCAAATGTATTAATAACTACAGGTATTGTTATCAATTCCGTAAATACGGGTGTCATGCTTCAAGTGGTCGAAACTGAGAGACTACGCAGGCTTCGAGGAGAGTATATCCTCACTTGAAACGCACATGCGCAAAATATTCATATCACGATTGTCGGAAACCTAGTACTTATCTGTAGAATAAAGAAATCTCTTCAGAATCAAGCATGGAAGTTGATCAACAACAGCTAAGTTCTATCACAGATGGACTACTGCATCACACCTTCGGGCAATTTAAACTAGCCAGAGCGCATAGATCTACAAATAAAAAAAAACATGCTTGCACGCCTGTTCTGTTCTGCGCTATTTTTACAACAGCTACATTTCGATTACTGATGCATATTCTGGGGCATTGCAAGCTCGTCAGAGGGCATCTACAAACAACATAAATGAGCTTAAGTTTAACATACTGTGCACACACACACACACGCACACACACACACACACACACACACACACACACACACACACACACACACACACACACACACACACACACACACACACACACACACACACACGCACGCATACACAGACCCATACAAATATTATAATAAACAAATATGATGTGTGTGTGTGTGTGTGTGTGAACAAAAAACCCTGTGTTCTGAAGACTTGGTATGTGTATGTGGGTTGTCTTAGTAAGCTGATCATTGCATTTGACAAGACTCTGATTGTTTGTTCACCACATACATCCTTCACGTGGACACTCAAAGGCCAACACAGTTGTCCGTCATAACACGCTGCTATTTAACTTCACACTCGAAGAGGGCACAGAGTAACTGAAGTAACTGAAGTGTCTCTTACTGACCTGGCGCATTGAACAATCCACGTGTGTTGTGCCGTAGCACGCCTCCATCTTCTAGTTTTTTGTATAACAAAATACAACTCCACTCTTATTCTTCGCCAATACCGAAGCTATCCAACTCATGTACCCCGTAGTTGATAATCACGAGTTCAAGCGTGACTTGTAGCATGACCACATATATAAATATAAATCGCGAGTTGAACAAAATCGCTTAGCCGCTATCAGTTGACACATCATACAGCGACATCTGCATGGGCCAGAAACAACCATGCTAGTGAACGGCAATAAGTCACTGCAGCGTACAAAGCACATCATCCAGTTTTCATCATAATTTTTCACACTATATTACTAACTGACTTCAGTGAGTCAGTCTTGTAAATGTACAATGGGTTCAGACTGTTGACTCTCTAATATGCCTGTGTCTGTGACAGCTCTATAGTCCTACATTTGGTACACCCACTGTCTCAGGGATGAGTACGCCTGTTTAGATTACTCAATTGTTTGTGTTTCCCATGTATATCTTCCTAATTTCCTGAACAAAATGAGTTTTGTTATTTTGTGTCGGGATGATTCCAATGACATGGTCACTGAAATGGTCATCAGCAGCAGCTTGCGTAAACACAGCATTGATAATTTCCTAGCTGCTCCACAACAGCCACTTCCACCTGCAGATCGAGATTCTTTTTGAACGTTATGTGGCCAATTTCCTCAGGGACACGTCTCCTGAAAAAACTGTTCCGTCTCATTTAAAGTGTCAACATAAATAACTTTACATCTGGGAATCTGCAGAGGCTAATAATTAACTTTTACCGGGCGTTGATGTGCTTTTGTTGTTGGCGATCGTCTGCTCCCAATTCCCCCAAACAATCTCCTCACGATTCCCCCTACATATACGATCTTACCTCCTCTGGAGCATGAAGTAGAGAAGGGTTTCACTCATTGCGAGGAGAACAACACCTTTGCAGCATCTAGACAACACTGCAAGAACGTTTGCAAAAAAGCGGAGAAAGCCTGCCTTACGAGATGATTAGATGAGGCGAAAGAGAAATACCAAGAACACGAATGAACACCATCTATATTATAAAACAGAATGATTATTTGTTTCTATATTCAGTTGTCTGAGCATATTCTCCTTTAATTTTGCATGTATGAGGCTGATATTTTGAAAACATCTTATGGCGGTCGGCAGATTTAGACTGGGGCTTTCGAAACGAAGCAAAATTACCTATCCTAAGTTAGGGGAGGCCAAAACGAATCTGTGGTGGGCGGGCTTTCCTTGTTTAGGGTGGGTGGGGTGGGAGGGGGTTCACGATAGGTCTTGGAGGTCGGTCAATATTGAATATTCATAATTATGCAAACAATAATATTCTTGGTATAACATGCGTTCATATTTCAGTGCAAATTATTCGAGATTGGGTCTGCTAAAGGGCAGACTTATTAAGCGAACATTAAACAAAAACAGAGAATGTATCATTATTCGACGCATGTCTGTCTAAAACAGTGAATAAGAAGGGGTTGACATTTCAGCTGGGGGAATGAGGCATTCAAGATAGTAAAACCTCAGTTAATTTAGGGATTATATACAATGTTTCTTCGTATATAGAAATAGGTAATAAATTGTTGTGTTTCTGGGAATTTAAGGTAGCTGCACCGGGTATTATGTTAGTTGATTTCTTTATTTTTTCTTCATAGAACATTAGTAGGTGTCAGATTGAACATGTGTACTATTAAAAAAACCAAGGCACTATCACCATATGTCATCAATCAGTCGTTTAAAAACTAGTATGTTTAGTGTGTCTGTGGAAAATCCCTTTTCAGATTCTTGGAAACTGACGATGTTTCCATAGTGACGATCACGTGTGCGTCAGCCCAGTTCAAACATAAATTCATTCACCATGAATGCCGATCATGATAGTATGATCATTCTCATGCCATTATGCTGTTGTATTATAATTAGCCAAATGCATCACGCTGTCAAATCACTAAATACTGGCGGTAGTTTTGTTTATTCTCCGATAATGCCGGACCTCAGCCGCCATTTGCAATGACACGTGACTGACCCCAGCAGGTGTCAATCAATCGTGTCTACCACAACAAGTTCAGCACATGGCCCTTCGTAACACAATATCATGAGACAACTTGGCGGGAAAACCTTGGGGGGAAATCTCAGTAATAGAAGTGTCTGTCAAATTGTGTTGACATAAGCCACATGCCAGTAAAAAAAATCACATTTCTAAACAAAAAACAAGCATCTGGTGACATTTGTATTATTGGTAACAAACAGGAAGTATTACTTAATGTAACTTTTTTTAAATAAAAATTACAATACTTACAAAGCCATAACTTGGCATATAAACTCGACTTGTGTTTACCCAAAATTGCACGGGATGGTTTTATGTTTGGTGAAGGGGTCGTGCCAAAAATGCACTGCGGAATTTTGCTGTCTTTCAACGTTGTTGGAAAATGTTTATGAAGCTGTATCAAACTTAATATGCATTTGTTTACAAAAAACCCGTCTGAATGTCAATAACATGTTTGTACTTACAAACACACAAAAATGTTCTTTTGGGGAGTTTCTCAAAATGAAATAAAATGCCATTTTAAGGTGATTTTTGTTGTTTTTAAATATCTCTAAACAACATAAAAATCAATTCTTTTTGGTCTGGAGTATTGTTTCGTATCTGAGGCAAACTTTGAGAAAAAATTGTTAGCTTATCTTCAAAACTGATATTAGAAATTATTAATTCAAAAGAAGCATATGATACCCGGTGCAGCCACCTTAATACGTTCCGTTTCTAATCCGAGTGTCTGCGTGTGTGTATCAGGAGATCCACTCTTAGGCTATATCAATATACAATTGTGCGCGTGTGTATGTATGTATGTATGTGTGTGTGTGTGTGTGTGTGTGTGTGTGTGTGTGTGTGTACGTGTGTACGTGTGAGCGCGTGTGTATGCGCGCGCATGTGTCCCTATTGTGACTTAGTAATGTGTTTCTCAAAATAATTATAATTAAGCAACAGTGGACAACATACGACATTCACTCAGTCAGAATGAATGTGAATGGCTAGTCGCACCAAAAATTCTTCAAGAAGGCCCTTCTCCGACAACATGAGATGGTGTTCAAACGAACACGTTTGCCGGAGTGAAGTGCAAAACGCTTTGATGGGTCATAGGTCTAAATACTGTGCTATATAAGAGAACTTACTGGTACTTTTGTACAAGGGATCCATCAACGTTGTTCAACTTCGCACCATACTCATAATGATGATATTGATGTAGGGATTGTTTGTGATCCAGTCTACAACCCACTTGGTGGTACCACGTGATTTGCTGCTGAGAGTGTTCTTTTTTATATAGAGAAAGAACAACATCATAGTTACTCTATGCCAATGACATAATGCACGCCAAGGTACGTTAAAGGGGATCGTAAATCGCTTCTATTTGTTCGCTTGTTGGTTTAATTTTAATAGACCTGGCTTAAAAGTCGTGTTTATGCAATAACCAATGGCTCTATCGTGTACCACAGGAAATATATGATTAGAAGATCACTCCATCTAGATATCGTCTATACGTCCGAGAGAACAAGAAACGTCATAATGGCAAAGATGGTGGTGTGTCAGTTGGCGGCCACGTTCAATTAAAAAATAGCCGATATATGTAATAATTTTAAACAATAAATCAAGATGGGAATGTTGTTTGCAGCCCTTTCTGCAGCTGCTGTTGTAACTAATCAACTATGTAAATTCAGAAACACAACGCTTAATAAGATACGATTTTCAACATGTACGTATTTGTAGAAAGCGAAGGCAGTATGGAGATATAACACATGCACGCGTACGTACTATCATAATTACTCTACTCAGAACTGTTGTCATCATCTGCATGAGCGGCGGGACTGTCAGACTCCAAGAAACACTGGCTCGACTCACTGACAGTGACTCCAGCTAAATCCGCCCTGGACTCGGACAGTAACTAACTGTCGAATCCAACTCGAATTTGAAGTTGGGCATCCTCGCGCCGGATGTGTTCCACAGTTGGATAGCTGATGTGAGTTTGAAGTCAGCCATGTCGTGGGAATGCAGCAGGATGGTGATGGTAGCGGACACTGTGGAGCACTTTATGCGGTTTCGAAACTCAGTCTTGAACTCTTCGCCCGTTTCACTGTGCTAAAGCCTCTTTCACATTCAGCAGAACTCGCTGGAAGTGCAAGCACTAAGAAACAAAACTCAATCCATCTATCAACATTGGTCAGCTCGACATTTTATTGTTTCCCCAATTTGTTTTTGTACCACGGTTACCTTAAATTTCCCGTTCAGATGTACACAAATGTTGCTATTATTGGCACTTGTCTAATATCCGGGCTCACCT
>CM034537.1:36956426-37061426 GCA_020002185.1 Paraescarpia echinospica
TGGGATTTACCTCCTATCTTTTAATATGAGGAAACTTCCTATCCTTTATCATGGGGTTTACCTCATATCTTTTAGCATGGGGAAATTACCTATCCTTTAACATGAGGAAACTTCCTATCCTTTGTCATGGGGTTTATCTCCTATCCTTTAACATGGGGACAATCTCCTATCTTTTAACATGGGGAAACTTCCTATCCTTTAACATGAGGAAACTTCCTACCCTTTAACATGATGTTTAACACCTATCCTTTAACATGGGGACAACCTCTTATCTTTTAACATGAGGAAACTTCCTATCCTTTAACATTGGGACAACCACCTATGTTCTGACAGTCAATTCGTGCAACGTGTTGGGCTAAGTTTAGTCATTCGTTTGTGCAACTTTGTTGTCAGTGAAATGGGGAAAGGTGTCGCCTAATGAGATGCGCGCCACGACGATGCATGTCGTCTACGACGCCAATGACGACCACTGACAAACGGAATGCTGATTTCCTTTGACATGTTGTCGTCCACTGATGTGTGTTTGTATGTTGAAAGTCAAACTATTGTCTCGTCCGTAGTCTCATGCGATGTCTCGTCCGTATTCTCATGCAATATCTCGTCCGTTGTCTCGTGCGATGTGTCTGGTTCTGTCTATGTTTTGTTAAGTTTGATTCATGGAAGTCGTTGGTCTAAGTAGGTGTCGCCGAATGAGCTGCACGCCGCGACGATGCATGTCGTCTACGACACCATTGACGACCACTGACAAACGGAATGCTGGTTTCCTTTGACATGTTGTCGTCCACTGACGTTGTGTATTAATTAGATATGTTTACCCGCGAGATGGCGCCATCATGTAATGAAGTACTCCAATTATCCACTAGGGGGCGCTACGCCGGAAGTGATGTCGTACCGGAAGTCACTTTGTTTCTTGTCACTCGTTGTTGTAAGTTTGGTGTTTCGCTGGTCCAACAAGTTTGTTTCTTGTCACTCGTTGTAAGTTTGGTGTTTCGTTTGTCCGACAAGTTTGTTTCTTGTCACTCGTTGTTATAAGTTTGATGCTTCGTTTGTCCGACAAGTTTGCATCTTGTCATTCGTTGTTGTAAGTTTTGTGTTTCATTTGTCAAACAAGTTTGCTTCTTGTCACTCGTTGTTGTAAGTTTGATGCTTCGTTTGTCCGACAAGTTTGCATCTTGTCACTCGTTATTGTAAGTTTTGTGTTTTGTTTGTCCAACAACTTTGGTTCTTGTCACTCGTTGTTGTAAGTTTGATGCTTCGTTTATTCGACAAGTTAGCATCTTGTCACTCGTTGTTGTAAGTTTTGTGTTTCATTTGTCCAACAAGTTTGCTTCTTGTCACTCATTGTTGTTAGTTTGGTGTTTCGTTTGTTCGATAAGTTTGGATCTTGTCACTCGTTGTTGTAAGTTTGATGCTTCGTTTGTCCGATAAATTTGGTTCTTGTCACTCGTTGTTGTAAGTTTGATGCTTCGTTTGTCCGATAAATTTGGTTCTTGTCACTCGATGTTGTAAGTTTGGTGTTTCGTTTGTTCAACAAGTTTGCTTCTTGTCACTCGTTGTTGTAAGTTTCGTTTTTCGTTTGTTTGATAAATGTGGTTCTTGTCACTCGTTGTTGTAAGTTTCGTTTTTCGTTTGTTTGATAAATGTGGTTCTTGTCACTCGTTGTTGTAAGTTTGGTGTTTCGTTTGTCCAACATGTTTGCTTCTTGTCACTCGTTGTTGTAAGTTTCGTTTTTCGTTTGTTTGATAAATGTGGTTCTTGTCACTCGTTGTTGTAAGGTTGGTGTTTCGTTTGTCCAACAAGTTTGCTTCTTGTCACTCGTTGTTGTAAGTTTGATGTTTCGTTTTCCGATAAGTTTGGATCTTGTCACTCGTTGTTGTAAGTTTGATGTTTCGTTTGTCCAAAAAGTTTGCGTCTTGTCACTCCTTGTTGTAAGTTTGGTGTGTTGCATTACACTATGAAAAAAGACACAAGATAAGGTTTGAACAATTTATTCGTGAACAACACAAACGTATGTATAGGTCACATTCCATAACTGCAAGATCCAGAGACTATACATTGATACAGAATCTTGCAAAGTTTAATCGTGTGCAAGACAAAAGAAAGTTCTTTACAGGTCATCCCCCATTACTGTCAGAACCATTTGTTTCATAGTGTTTCGCCACTGTTTCGGAACGGAGTGTTGCAACCAAGTATTGATATTAAACAACTGTTCGGATGTCACGTCGGATAACTTCACACCTCCATCTAACAAAACACTCAAACAGTCTTTCACCACTGCAGTTGAATTAATGACCTCCACATAAAAGTATGTTTGAAGGTATGATTATATGTTGAAGGTTAATGTTTATGTGTTGAAGGTTAATGTTGGGTGGTCTGTACGTATGTCTCTATGTCTGTGTTTATGTATGTATCTATGTATATATCTATATCTGAATATATGAGTCCGTTTTCGCTTACCCATGCCAGGTTAGGGATTTTATGATAGAATCTTGTTTGAAAGGTTTTACCGAAGAAGCACGACTTTAAACACTACAGTACGAAAACAGATTTTAAAAAACATTCTAATGGGCTTTTGTACACTTGTCCCGTAATACGGTAAACTATATAAATACTGGTATATCCTATCTGGACGTTTATTATGTTCCTGTACACCTGTACTGTTCTATTATAACGTTTCACTTTGTTACGCGCCTGTTTCGAAAAAGAGGTTTGGCTGCTTTGATGTCAAGGCCACCGAGTCGTCATTGCGCATCGCGCATCGCACATCCCACCTCGTTTGTATTTACCTGTTTCATAACGACATTGAACAACATTATATACACACGTACATACGTGCAGGTTAAGAACGATAGCTTGATAAAATGATGAAACAGTACTGTTGTCTATCTGTCTGTCTGCCTGCCTGCCTGCCTGCCTGCCTGTCTGTTTGTCTGTCTGTCTGTCTGTCTGTCTGTCTGTCTGTCTGTCTGCCTGTCTGTCTGTCTGTCTGTGTGTCTGTCTTTCAGTCTGTCTGTCTGTCTGTGTGTATGTACGTATGTACGCATGTACGCATGTACGCATGTACGCATGTACGCTTGTACGCATGCATGCATGTATACATGTATGTATGTATGTATGTATGTATGCATGTATGTCTGTTTGTTTAGCTGTCTGTCTGTTTATCCGTGTGTCTGTCTATCTGTCTGTCTGTGTCTGTCTGTATGTCTGTCTGCCCGTCTGTCTGTATGTTTGTATGTCTCTGTCTGTCTGTCTGTTTGTCTGTCTGTCTGTCTAGCTGTCTATCTGTTTGTCAGTCAGTCTGTCTATCAGTTTGTCTGTTTGTCTTATTCGAGCCGCTTATTAAGTAGACATATTCTAAAAGGCTTGAACGAGTATGCCATATTATAAACATATCATTTGATAAAGGCCATGCACCAGATCAACTGAAATTAGCCAATGTTACTCACTGTTTTATTAAAAATGGAGATTCTAAGCTGATAACAGATTACAGACCCATATTTGTACTGCCAGTATTTTCAAAGATTTTGAAAGAAAAATATAAATCAGATTAACCGAATATGTAAATAAAAGCAATATATTGTCAAAATCTCAATTTGGATATAAAAAGGTCATTCTACATATATATCGCTCAAACTATAATAATTGACAAAATTACAAAAGCTATTGATAAAATGAACATACAATTGGACTATTTCTAGATGTTGCCAAAGTATTTGATACGTAATCATAACATTTTAATAACAAAATTAGTGCATTATGGAATTATGAGTAATGTGCTCCAATGGATGCAACGTCACCTAACTAATAGAAAACAAACAGTGAAACTGCATGGGACTAACTCTGTCGTAAACAGTATTAAATGTGGTGTACCACAAGGATCAATATTGGGGCCTCTACTGTTTCTCATATATATATATATATAAATGATGTTAATGCTGTATGTTACTGCTGTATCTCACCTTACATTTCCTATTATGCTTGCAGACGATACAAATTTCTTCATACAAGGGGATAACTTGAAAATAATGGAAAATGACTTAAATACTGAATTAAAAAGCTAACACTCTGGCTTAAAACAAGTTAATTTTCTCTGAATGCCAAAAACACACACAATGACCTTTAGCAACACAAAACAAAACAAAATAGCGAAGAATAGTGGTGCTATTAATATGGTAAACAATAAAATGTCTAAACAAACTCTAAAACACTTTTATTATACTTGTATTTACCCGTACCTTACATATTGTAACATTATATGGTGCAGAGCCCCGAAGATTTACTTGTCTAAAATTGTATGTATTACAGAGTATATTAATATGCATAATTAATTAATGGGGTACAGAAACCACACTCAGTCTTTATTTAAACAACATCAAATTATGGATATCTATCAACTATGCCGCACCGCATACTATCACCTGCGTAACATTGCTTCCATATGATCGTGTCTATCGGAGAAAGCAGCGGCTCGAATAAGACAAACAGACAAACTGATAGACAGACAGACTGACAAACAGATAGGCAGCTAGACAGCTAGACAGACAGACAGACAAACAGACAGACAGACAGACAGACAGAGACATACAAACATACAGACAGACGGGCAGACAGACATACAGACAGAGACAGACAGACAGATAGACAGACACACGGATAAACAGACAGACAGCTAGACAGACATACATACATGCATACATACATACATACATATATACATACATACATACATACATACATACATACATACATACATACATGCCTACATGCGTGCATGCGTACAAGCGTACAAGCGTACATGCGTACATGCGTACATGCGTACATGCGTACATGCGTACATACGTACATACGTACATACACACAGACAGACAGACAGACAGACAGACAGACATACAGACAGACAGGCAGACAGACAGACAACAGTACTGTTTCATCATTTTATCAAGCTATCATTCTTAACCTGCACGTATGTACGTATGTACGTGTGTATATAATGTTGTTCAATGTCGTTATTAAAGAGGTAAATACAAACGAGGTGGGATGTGCGATGCGCGATGCGCAATGACGACTCGGTGGCCTTGACATCAAAGCTGCCAAACCTCTTTTTCGAAACAGGCGCGTAACAAAGTGAAACGTTATGATAGAACAATACAGGTGTACAGGAACATAATAAACGTCCAGATAGGATATACCAGTATTTATATAGTTTACCGTATTACGGGACAAGTGTACAAAAGCCCATTAGAATGTTTTTTAAAATCTGTTTTCGTACTGTAGTGTTTAAAGTCGTGCTTCTTCGGTAAAACCTTTCAAACAAGATTCTATCATAAAATCCCTAACCTGGCATGGGTAACCGAAAACGGACTCATATATTCAGATATAGATACATACATAGATACATACATAAACACAGACATAGAGACATACGTACAGACCACCCAACATTAACCTTCAACACATAAGCATTAACCTTCAACATATAATCATACCTTCAAACATACTTTTATGTGGAGGTCATTAATTCAACTGCAGTGGTGAAAGAGTGTCTGAGTGTTTTGTTAGATGGAGGTGTGAAGTTATCCGACGTGACATCTGAACAGTTGTTTAATATCAATACTTGTTTGCAAGACTCTGTTTCGAAACAGTGGCGAAACACTATGAAACAAATGGTTCTGACAGTAATGACCTGTAAAGAACTTTCTTTTGTCTTGTACACAATTAAACTTTGCAAGACTTTGTACCAATGTATAGTCTCTGTTTCTTGCAGTTATGGAGTGTGACCTATAAATACGTTTGTGTTGTTCACGAATAAATTGTTCAAACCTTATCTTGTGTCTTTTTTCATAGTGTAATGCAAAACACCAAACTTACAACAACGAGTGACAAGACGTAAACTTTTTGGACAAACGAAACATCAAACTTACAACAACTAGTGGCAAGAACCAAACTTATTAAACAAACGAAACACCAAACTTACAACAACGAGTGACAAAAAGCAAACTTGTTGGACAAACGAAGCATCAAACTTACAACAACGAGTGACAAGAAGCAAAGTTGTTGGACAAACGAAACACCAAACTTACAACAACATGTGACAAGAAGCAAAGTTGTTGGACAAACGAAGCATCAAACTTACAACAACATGTGACAAGAAGCAAAGTTGTTGGGCAAACGAAACACCAAACTTACAACAACGAGTGACAATAAGCAAACTTGTTGGGCAAACGAAACACCAAACTTACAACAACGAGTGACAAGAACCAAATTTATCGGACAAATGAAGCATCAAACTTACAACAACGAGTGACAAGAAACAAACTTGTCGGACAAACGAAACTCCAAACTTACGACAACGAATAACAAGAAGCAAACCTGTTGGACAAACGAAACACCAAACTTACAACAACGAGTGACAAGAAACAAACTTGTCGAACAAACGAAACATCAAGAATCTTGTCACTCGTTGTTGTAAGTTTTGTGTTTCGTTTGTCCAACAAGTTTGCTTCTTGTCACACGTTGTTGTAAGTTTGATGATTCGTTTGTCCGACAAATTTGCATCTTGTCACACGTTGTTGTAAGTTTGATGCTTCGTTTGTCCAACAAATTTGCTTCTTGTCACTCGTTGTTGTAAGTTTGATGCTTCGTTTGTTCAACAAGTTTGGTTCTTGTCACTCGTTGTTGTAAGTTTGATGCTTCGTTTGTCCGACAAGTTTGCATGTTGTCACTCGTTGTTGTAAGTTTTGTGTTTCGTTTGTTTAACAACTTTGCTTCTTGTCACTCGTTGTTGTAAGTTTTGTGTTTCGTTTGTCCAATAAGTTTGCTTCTTGTCACTCGTTGATGTAAGTTTGATGCTTCATTTGTCCAGCAAGTTTGGTTCTTGTCACTCGTTGTTGCAAGTTTTGTGTTTCGTTTGTCCAACAAGTTTGCTTCTTGTCACTCGTTGCTGTAAGTTTGATGCTTCGTTTGTCCAACAAGTTTGTTTCTTATCACTCGTTGATGTAAGTTTGATGTTTCGTTTGTCCGACAAGTTTGTTCCTTGTCACTCGTTGTTGTAAGTTTTGTGTTTCGTTTTTCCAACATGTTTGCTTCTTGTCACTCGTTGTTATTAGTTTGATTCTTCGTTTGTCCGACAAGTTTGCATCTTGTCACTCTTTGTTGTAAGTTTTGTGTTTCGTTTTTCCAACAAGTTTTCTTCTTGTCACTCGTTGTTGTAAGTTTGATGCTTCGTTTGTCCGACAAGTTTGCATCATGTCACTCGTTGTTGTAAGTTTTGTGTTTCGTTTCTCCAACAAGTTTGGTTCTTGTCTCTCGTTGTTGTATGTTTGATGCTTCGTTTATTCGACAAGTTAGCATCTTGTCACTCGTTGTTGTAAGTTTTGTGTTTCGTTTGTCCAACAAGTTTGCTTCTTGTCACATGTTGTTGTAAGTTTGATGCTTCGTTTGTCCAACAACTTTGCTTCTTGTCACTCGTTGTTGTAAGTTTGATGCTTCGTTTGTACAACAAGTTTGCTTCTTGTCACATGTTGTTGTAAGTTTGATGCTTCGTTTGTCCAACAACTTTGCTTCTTGTCACATGTTGTTGTAAGTTTGATGCTTCGTTTGTCCAACAAGTTTGCTTCTTGTCACTCGTTGTTGTAAGTTTGATGCTTCGTTTGTTCGACAAGTTTGGTTCTTGTCAATCGTTGTAGTAAGTTTGATGCTTCGTTTGTCCAAAAACTTTGCTTCTTGTCACTCTTTGTTGTAAGTTTGATGCTTCGTTTGTTCGACAAGTTTGCATGTTGTCACTCGTTGTTGTAAGTTTTGTGTTTCGTTAGTCAGATAGGTTTGCATATTGTCACTCGTTGTTGTATGCTTTGTGTTTCGTTTATCCAACAAGTTTGCTTCTTGTCACTCGTTGTTGTAAGTTTGATGCTTCGTTTGTTCAACAAGTTTGGTTCTTGTCACTCGTTGATGTAAGTTTGATGCTTCGTTTGTTCAACAAGTTTGGTTCTTGTCACTCGTTGTTGTAAGTTTGATGCTTCGTTTGTTCAACAAGTTTGCTTCTTGTCACTCGTTGTTGTAAGTTTGATGCTTCGTTTGTTCGACAAGTTTGCATCTTGTCACTCGTTGTTGTAAGTTTTGTGTTTCGTTTCTCCAACAAGTTTGGTTCTTGTCTCTCGTTGTTGTAAGTTTGATGCTTCGTTTATTCGACAAGTTAGCATCTTGTCACACGTTGTTGTAAGTTTTGTGTTTCGTTTGCCCAACAAGTTTGCTTCTTGTCACTCGTTGTTGGAAGTTTGATGCTTCGTTTGTCCGACAAGTTTGCATCTTGTCACTCTTTGTTGTAAGTTTTGTGTTTCGTTTGTCCAACAAGTTTGCTTCTTGTCACTCGTTGTTGTAAGTTTGATGCTTCGTTTGTCCGACAAGTTTGCATTTTGTCACTCGTTGTTGTAAGTTTTTGTTTCGATTCTCCAACAAGTTTGGTTCTTGTCTCTCGTTGTTGTAAGTTTGATGCTTCGTTTATTCGACAAGTTAGCATTTTGTCACTCGTTGTTGTAAGTTTGATGCTTCGTTTGTCCAACAAGTTTACATCTTGTCACTCGTTGTTGTAAGTTTGATGCTTCGTTTGTTCAACAAGTTTGGTTCTTCTCACTCGTTGATGTAAGTTTGGTGTTTCGTTTGTCCAACAAGTTTGCTGCTTGTCACTCGTTGTTGTAAGTTTGATGCTTCGTTTTTCCGACAAGTTTGCATCTTGTCAATCGTTGTAGTAAGTTTGATGCTTCGTTTGTCCGACAAGTTTGCATCTTGTCACTCGTTGTTGTAAGTTTTGTGTTTCGTTTGTCCAACAAGTTTGGACAAACGAAACACAAAACTTACAACAACCAGTGGCAAGATGCAAACATGTCGGACAAACGAAGAATCAAACTTATAACAACGAGTAACAAGAAGTAAACTTGTTGGACAAACGAAACACAAAACGTACAACAACGAGTGACAAGAAACAAACTTGTCGGACAAACGAAACACCAAACTTACAACAACGAGTGACAAGAAGCAAACTTGTTGCACAAACGAAACACAAAACTTACAACAACGAGTGACAAGAAGCAAACTTGTTGCACAAACGAAACTCAAAACTTACAACAACGAGTAACAAGATGCAAACTTGTCGGACAAACGAAGCATCAATCTTACAACAACGAGTGACAAGAAGCAAACTTGTTGGATAAATGAAACACAAACTTACAACGAGTGACAAGATGCAAACTTGTCGGACAATCGAAGCATCAAACTTACAACACCGAGTGACAAGAAGCAAACTTGTTGGACAAACGAAACACAAAACTTACAACAACGAGTGACAAGAACCAAACTTGTTGGACAAACGAAGTATCAAACTTACAACAACGTGTGACAAGATGCAAACTTGTCGGACAAACGAAGCATCAAACTTACAACAACGTGTGACAAGAAGCAAACTTGTTGGACAAATGAAACACAAAACTTACAACAACGAGTGACAAGATGCTAACTTGTCGAATAAACGAAGCATCAAACTTACAACAACGAGTGACAAGAACCAAAGTTGTTGGACAAACGAAACACCAAACTTACAATAACGAGTGACAAGAAGCAAACATGTTGGACAAACGAAACAACAAACTTAAAACAACGAGTGACAAGAACCAAACTTATCGGACAAACGAAGCATCAAACTTACAACAACGAGTGACAAGAAACAAACTTGTCGAACAAACGAAACTACAAAATTACAACAACGAGTGAAAAGAACCAAACTTATCAAACAAACGAAACACCAAACTTACAACGACGAGTAACAAGAACCAAATTTATCGGACAAACGAAGCATCAAACTTACAACAACGAGTGACAAGAAGCAAACTTGTTGGACAAATGAAACACAAAACTTACAACAACGAGTGACAAGATGCTAACTTGTCGAATAAATGAAGCATCAAACTTACAACAACGAGTGACAAGAAGCAAACTTGTTGGACAAATGAAACACAAAACTTACAACAACGAATGACAACATGCAAACTTGTCGGACAAACGAAGCATCAAACTTATAACAACGAGTGACAAGAAACAAACTTGTCGGACAAACGAAACACCAAACTTACAACGAGTGACAAGAAACAAACTTGTTGGACCAGCGAAACACCAAACTTACAACAACGAGTGACAAGAAACAACATTGTCGGGCAAGTGACTTCCGGTACGATATCACTTCCGGCGTAGCGCCCCCTAGTGAATAAGTGGAGTACTTCATTACATGATGGCGCCATCTAGCGGGTAAACATATATAATTAATACACAACGTCAGTGGACGACAACATGTCAAAGGCAACCAGCTTTCCGTTTGTCAGTGGTCGTCAATGGTGTCGTAGACGACATGCATCGTCGCGGCGTGCAGCTCATTCGGCGACACCTACTTAGACCAACGACTTCCATGAATCAAACTTAACAAAACATAGACAGAACCAGGCACATCGCACGAGACAACGGACGAGATATTGCATGAGAATACGGACGAGACATCGCATGAGACTACGGACGAGACAATAGTTTGACCTTCAACATACAAACACACATCAGTGGACGACAACATGTCAAAGGAAATCAGCATTCCGTTTGTCAGTGGTCGTCATTGGCGTCGTAGACGACATGCATCGTCGTGGCGCGCATCTCATTAGGCGACACCTTTGCGAATTACACGTTGGGAACCATATTAGTATTACCGATTTGCGACACAAACAAGTTCGTGTGCTACATACAATCCACAGAACAGTGTTCAAGAGAAATCATATGGGGAATATTCAAATAAAATCATGTTTATGCTATGAATGAGTGTGTTTGTTTTTAGTTTTCATAGTCATCAAGACACAACTAACTTTTCCCCATTTCACTGACAACAAAGTGCACAAACGAATCACTAAACTTAGCCCAACACGTTGCACGAATTGACTGTAAGAACATAGGTGGTTGTCCCAGTGTTAAAGGATAGGAAGTTTCCTCATGTTAAAAGATAGGAGGTTGTCCCCATGTTAAAGGATAGGTGTTAAACATCATGTTAAAGGGTAGGAAGTTTCCTCATGTTAAAGGATAGGAAGTTTCCCCATGTTAAAGGATTGGAGATAAACCCCATGACAAAGGATAGGAAGTTTCCTCATGTTAAAAGATAGGTAATTTCCCCATGCTAAAAGATATGAGGTAAACCCCATGATAAAGGATAGGAAGTTTCCTCATATTAAAAGATAGGAGGTAAATCCCATGTTAGAACATAGGAGGTTGTCTCCGTGTTAAAAGATAGGATATTTTCTCCACGTTAGAACATAGGAGGTTGTCCGCATGTTAAAGGATAGGTGCTAAAACCTATGTTAAAGGAGAGGACGTTTCCCTATGTTAAAAGATAGGACATTTTCTCCATGTTAAACTTCAACTCGATGTATCGTAAAGGTACACGACAACATTTTGAGTTTGAGATGACAAACATTACATACCTTCATGTCAAGAGATGATCATCTGTTTGGATTCACAACCAACGATGCAACCATAGGACTCGTATGAGATATCACTTCTTTTAACGGAAAACATATGTAACTTGCCTGGATAACTTGCCTGGATCTTCGGGTTTTAAAGTAAGGCACAACAGCCTTGTGTACACCCGCCTTTATGCGTCGTATTTTGGTATTGAGAACGTGGCTTGTCTTGTTATTTTGTGCTTTTATTAAAAATTAAACCTGTCCATCTTCAATTCTTTGTCGAGTTTTGTTTTGAAGGAGAGGATGTTTTCAGCGTTCACTGTTTGCTGAGAAAGGTTGTTCCAGTCTAGGAAGATGCGTTGTGAGAAGGAACGCTTCCTAATATCAAGTCTGCTTGGTGTCTTATACAATTTTTTGTTGTGGCTTCGTGTGCGGTTTGTTGTGATCTTGAAGAAGTCCTCTTGATTGATGTCGTCGATGCCATTGATAATTCTGTAGGCTTGGATCAGGTCTCCTCTTCTTCTTGGTAAGTTAAGATGTTTCAGCCTGTCTTCATAGTTCAAGTTTCTTATTACTGGGACCACCTAGGTTGCTCTCCGTTGTGCTCTTTCAAGGGTGTTGATGTCTACGGCGTAGTGCGGGTGCCAGATGAAGTCAGCATAGTCGAGATGTGGTCTCATTAGCGCTGTATATAATAATCGGAAGCTGCTACTGTCCAGATGTTTAAACGTGTGTTTGATGAGGCCTGTCATCTGGTTTGCCTTCTTTGCAATGGTGCCAATATGCTGTCGGAATTTTAGGGATCTGTCGAACGTTACACCGAGATCTTTTTCTTTTTCTGATGTGCTGTCGATTTCTGACACTTCCCCATCTTTACATATCATCGTGTATGTGGTGTTAAGCTTCGGCTTGCCAAAAGTCAGGTGTTTGCATTTTGATGGATTGAAATGTAACTGCCATTTCTCTGACCACGATGTTAGTTTGTTAATGTCTTCTTGTAATAGCTTTTTGTCCATTTCACACGTTACATCTCGATATATGTTTGTATCATCGGCGAAGATCTTGAGTCCACTGTTTATACCATCTGGTAGATCGTTGATGAAAAAGATAAATAGAATGGGGCCAAGGACACTTCCCTGAGGTATGCCAATTGTGACCTCTGCCCAATCTGATAGCTTTCCATTTACTACTACCCTTTGTCTTCGTCCCGTTATGAAAGCTGCGATCCACGCTGCCACCTCTCCTTGGATGCCATACGCATTTAGATTTTTTGCTAGTCTTTTGTATGGCACCGTATCGAAGGCTTTCGCAAAGTCAAGATATATTGTGTCTACACATCCGCCCGAGTCAATGGTGGTAGTCCAATTCTCCATGACTTCTAGGAGTTGGGTGGTGCATGACCTGCCTGGTCTAAATCCATGCTGATCTTTGTGGAACATGTTGTTCATAGTCATATGAGTCAGGAGATGGTCTCGAATAATGCTTTCCATAATCTTACATGCTATGCATGTCAAACTGATTGGCCGGTAGTTGGAAGCATATCTTTTTGAGTTCTTCTTGTGTAAGGCTGTTACGTGTGCTGTCTTCCATTGAGCTGGAAGCACTCCAACCTTCAATGACATGTTGAAGATCAAAAGGAGGGGCTCCACCAGTTCATTTCTCAGTTCATGTAGAACGTACGGATGACATTTATCTGGACCAGGTGACTTGTTTGTTTTTAAGTTGGTTAATTTAGCCAGGACTTCTTCTGCTGTGATTTCAATGCTGATCAGCAGATTTCCATTATGTCTGTCTTCGAGTATCGGAATTTCCGTCAGATCTTCATGTGAGAACGCACTTGTGAAAAATGTGTTTAGTGTGTCTGCTTTCTCTTGGTCTGTCTTTGCTGTTGTGCCATCATCCAAGTCAAATTCACCCATGGCAGATCTAACCTTTCTTCCATCTTGGACATAACGCCAGAACACCTTGGGGTTTTTGCTGACCTCTGTCGCAAGCTTCCGTTCAAAGTCTTTTCTAGCTTTCCTTACAGCACTGGTCGCAATGTTTCTCACACGTGAGTATTCAACATAGTCTCTGTACTGTTTTGTGTCAGTGTACCTCTTCCAACTGTTGTACTTCTTTTTCACTTTCTCATTGCATCGCTGTTCATCCACAAAGGCTTAACTCTCTTTCCTGTTACTGTCTGTTTCTTTGGTATGTGTTTGTCAACCAGGTCTGAGAGTGTGCTGTTCAGTTCTTGCCACATCTTGTCCACACTTAGATTATTCAGAGTCTCCTTCCAGTTTGTTTCTCTGAGTTTGCGCTTGATGTCAGTGTAGTTGCCTTTCTCAAACTGGTAACTTGCCTTCTCTTCACTCATTGTATCACAGTAGCAGTGGCATTCTGTCTCAATGATTATGTGGTCACTTGTCCCTAGAGGTGGCTTTTGTTTTATGTTTTGTGCCATATTTTCATCATTGGTGATTATCAGATCAAGAAGTGATGGTTCTTGATTATGTCGATACCTGGTGGGGAAATTGACATGTTGGTGTAGAAAGCAGTCACTCAGGGTTTCAAGTAGTTCCGTTTTTAACATGTAATGTTCTGGTACTGTCCATGTCTCCCAATCAATGTCTTTCATATTAAAGTCTCCGGTTATTAGGATATGTGTCACACCTCGACTGTTGCAGGCTGTTTTGATCAACTGAAGGAGTGTATCGTTGTTTTCAGAGTCACTGGTAGGACTACGGTATACTACCCCTATCAGTAGTTTTTCCTTGTTTTTTAGATTGACTGTACACCAGGCAGATTCATTGAAGATGTCATCTGTGAGGGTCTCTTCTGGAATAGCTCTCAACCACTTTCTCACATAAATTATAACCCCTCTACCTTACAGGGTGTTTGGGAAAGCATCATAGCCATCTATGTCAATCATTTGTTTTGTTAGTGTTATGTCACTGGCTTTTGGGCAGACTTCGGTTACTGTGATAATATCTGGCATCTCACTAGCATTTAATGTCTTCAGCTCATCCATTTTGTTAGTTAGTGTGTCAGCATTTGTTGACCAACATTTCAGTGTCTTTTTGCACTCTATGTGCTGTGCTTCGCCATCAATAACTTGTGCATTTTGTTCCTCTCCTTGTGCTTGTGGTGCTTTGGTAAAAAAATTGTGCATGTGTTGAGGGTTTGGAACATCATTTTTTTATTAAGTATTCCCTTCGTCTTCGGGGGCTCCTCGAAAGGGCTGATGGTTGGCTGCTTGATGTGTGGATCTTCGGTCATGGGTTGTTGTGTTGTCCATGTTTCCAGAAATGCTACTTGCCCATTCTGATTGTGGTGTTGTATGTCTGGCATGTGGAACATCTTGGTTGTTGTTTGGTCTTCTTTCTTTTTGGATGATGAGACCATTTTTGATGAAAAGATCTGTCTCACCTTCATACTTTCTTGTGGCAAGTTCAGCACGCAATTTCCTGTTCTTTTCTCGTTCTTGAAACGTGAGGTCAGGTGTTATGAACACTTTCTTGAAGGCAGCATTTTCGGTGATCTCTCGAACTTTAGTAGCATTTTATAGCAGGGATCTCTTCTGGGCAACGGTGTCGACCGTCACTTTCAGTAGTCTGTCTCTGTTTTTTGTTCTTTTACCCAGTCTAATTACTTCTTTCACTGTGATGCCAATACATGCTGCTAGATCTGCTACATGATGTTTTCTCTCTTCTGTGTTGGCTGAGATTGATACTTTCATATTGTGAACGATAACATTATATTTTCTGCATTCCCTGTCTCTATACTCATCCACCACTTTATTTACCTCTGCACTGATTGCTTCTGTCTGGCTGTTTGGGCTCATGGGATGATGAACAAGGGATGTACCTGTGGCTGTGCTGTTTGACAGTTGTTCTACATTTGCCGCCAGTACTGAGACCTTCATGGACAGATCTTCTACAGTCTTCTTGTCTGCTTTTGTGTTTATTTAGCATTTTACTGCTCCCTTTACGTTCTCTCGGCATAGTACTTTTGTTTGGGATTGAAGATATTTGATTTAATGGTCTTATTAACGCAAACACTTTGTTTATAGCCCTTATGAAAATCGTACCGCTCGCGCCAAGCCTCGTTCTCTCGTCACCTATATGAAACAGCCGTCTTTACAACGTCACACTTCCATATTTACAAATAGCGTGAGCGACCAGATACGATACGACCTTCTCGAGAGTCGAAAAAGGAAAGACCAGAATCGTCGGAAGCACGATATACACTAGTTTTCGGCGTCATCTCATTTGAATAATCAATCAGACCGAACGTACATCACATGACTTCCCTTAAGAAAAAAAAACTGTGCACGTTTACGAGACAGACGACATCCGACAGCCCCCAACGGATATCAATGTAACTAGTCAGAATAACGCTATCTACAGGCCATGACATATCTCTATTCGTCGACACATTTCCAGGAATGGTGGACCCGTAGAGGCCACCATGACAGGTCGCCATGACAATCAAGTAACTTCCGGTACGACGTTCCTTCCTGCGAAGCGGCCCCTATTAGAGGCCGTCATGACAGTCAAGTAACTTCCGGCATTACATCACTTCCGGCGTAGCGCTCCCTAGTGGATAATTGGAGTACTACGCCGCGTGATGGCGCCATCTAGCGGGTAAAAATATATAATTAGGGTTAGATAGAGAAAAAAGGTCTCAAAAATGAAAAATGTTGTTGAATTTTGGGAAATGTAAATGGCTCCACACAGGATATGGGAAGAAAGATGTACAATATACAAAGGGAGTTTCTGTACTAAGTACTACTGTAAAAAAAGGACTTAGTGTTAACCATTAATGCCGATATGAAGGTTTCAGAGCAGTGCGGTATTTCAAAGGGAAATCAAATCCTTGGATTAATTAGGCGAAACATAACGTATGAGAAAAAACAGTTAATAATACCACTGTACAAAACAGTAGTTACGCCGCATTTAGAATATTGTATTCAAGCGTGGAGGCCATATCGCAGGAAGGACCTAGATATGCTAGAAAGAGTGCAGAGGAGAGCGACTAAAATTATACCAAAACTGAGGTATCTTAGTTACGAAATACGCTTTAACAACACTAGAGACCAAGAGATTGAGAGGAGATCAGATAGAAGTGTTTAAAATATTGAATGGTTATGAAAATATTGATAGAAATATATTGTTTTCTCAGTTAAGAAAGATAGAAGGACCAGAGGACATGAAGTTACATTAGCAAAGGAGCAGTGTGGATTAGATATAAGAAAGTTTTCATTCTCACAAAGGACTGTAAATTATTGGAACTGTTTACCTCCTAATGGTGTTGGTGCTAGTAGCGAGAATATTTTGACAATAAAATCGACACATACCTTAAAAGGGCGGGACACACGTGTATAAAAAGTATTGGACTCTCGATAAGCCAAAAGGCTTCCTTGTCCATCTGCCATCTAGAGTTAATTTTCTGGGTGGCAATCTTGTTAAATCTTATTAAATCTTGTTGATGAGGCTGAGTTACCGGCTGGACGCTTGGATCAATGTCCAAGTGCAATGACCTTTCCGTTTGCCGACTCCACTGAACAAGCCTGGGAACTTTTATGTTATTGGGTTGACACAGTTACAGCTTGAGTGTTTGACACTTGTAGCAAACAAAGTTCTTTAGCAGTCTGACCACTCATGAAATTACCACAATTCCTTTTCACAACTGTGATGGTTGATGGGGCCATTTTGCCTGGCGTTTTAATCAATCCAGTGAACTGCGCTAGTATGGTGGGAATCACTGATCCTACGTATCCGTACAGTATGTTTTTACATTTAAACGCTTTAAAGCCATTCGTAATTGCATTACAAGTTTCTGGTCAACAATGTCTAAGCAAGACCCACGATCTGTCATCATGACGATGTCTTTCCAATTTATTTTGACGATAGCCTTGGGCTGCGATGTCTTATCTGTAGCGTTCCGCACAGAGAACCCATAATGTTCGTCATGATCAGTGTCAGGTGAGCTGCTTTCTACAACCTGGTTGGGATTGCTAGGCCGACTGTATGACCGTTGTTTTTTGCATGCCTATTTTGCCTTCCATCACTTGGCACAAGATTGTGTGGCGCCGTCTTGTGCATTGTTTGGTTGCTATTTGATTTGTGTTTAGATCGACACGCATGCTCAAAAAGACCAACGTTTGCACAGTATTTACAGCACTGATGTTTGGATGGACAGTCCCCTCTGTGAGCATACATTCCGTTACAGTAACGACACTTCCGTTCTGCTTGTTGATTTTTTTGTATTTACAAGTACGCTTGTTGACACAGTTGGTGCATGTTTGGTTAACCTGTGCACGAGTGCTGCTGAAATATGGGTTGTCTGACGTTTAGATGTTTCTAAACCTCTGCCAAAGACAAGCAGTTCTTTTAACATCAGTGTTGGCTTGCGAAGCGATTCCTCCTGCACAGGGTCGGTGACACCCCCTTGCAATATGTGTGGTGGATTGTTTGTCTGTCTTGAAATCCATACTTCTTTGTGTATGTATGTATGTGTGTGTGTGTGTGTGTGTGTGTGTGTGTGTGTGTGTGTGTGTGTGAGAGAGAGAGAGAGAGAGAGAGAGAGAGCGAGCGCGCGCGCAAGCTGCAGGCCTATTCATCAAGCGTTTCATTCTAGTCTTGCCTGGCTTTTCGAAATTCGAAAATAACGTACTGTTCATGTACTTGCGGGGCATAGTACTCAGACAGCTTACGTTTCCACGTTTCATAATCATCGCCGTCTGCTTGTAAAGTGTCATATGTATTAAACACGTTTTTGCAGGCGACATGTAATAATATAACTTTTTTGCGATTGTCATTGACAATGTTCATTGCTACCAAGTAAATTTCAAAGCGACCTGCCCATTTTTTTCACCTATGATTTATGGTCTGTGTCTCCGTGCCTGGATCGAACGGTAAGACTATTGAGAAGTTCATTGAAGCCATCTTGAGGTTTGCCTTGTTTACTAGCAAGCCAACGTAAGTTTTTTTGGCATGCGTGACGTCACTGCTCGCTGTGCCAACAGGCTCTTTGCTGCACCGTGAATTTTTCGCAATCAATATCACGGCACTAAACGCCGAACTGCGTCATACCTGACACCACTCTGTTTCTTCTTCATTTTAGCTATCTCATGCTCGTCGCCAAATGTGGTGTCTCTGTTGTGTGATGTGTAATATTGTGGCGTGCGCGGGCGAATACATGACACATGACAAGGCAATCAACTTGGTAACCCCCTTTAATCCACTAGGTGCCGCCACAGGCACTAAACTCCAGTGAGGAGGACATTTTTATTTATATAATCGAAAGCTTTCATAACATTTATACACGTTATATTATGGTTTGGCATATACTGGTTCCTTGCTTTCCCTTGTAACTGTGTTTGGTGTCTTTCCGGAAATGTCATGTCGATAGTTCCTCTGCTAAAGCGGAAACCGCATTGGTACTCGTGGTACTCACGTTCTGCCAAAGTTTGAAAATGTGTGAGCAAATAATTCACTACAAACAATGAGCAGATATATTCCTATATAATTAGTTATATGATAGGTCATTAGATAATATGATAGGTTGATCAAATGGTCTGAAAAGTGGCAAATGCTGTTCAATTTTGGGAAATGTAAATGCCTCCACACAGGTCATGGGAATGAAGAGGTAAAATATAAAATGGGGGGTACTGTTCTAAGTACTACTGTAAAAGAAAAGGACTTGGGGTTAACCATTAGTGCTGATATGAAGGTTTCAGAGCAGTGCGGAATTGCAGCGTCAAAGGGAAATCAAATCCTTGGATTAATTAGGCGAAATATTGCGTATAAGAAAAAAGAATTAATAGTACCGCTGTACAAAACAATAGTGAGGCCTCATTTAGAATATTGTATACAAGCATGGAGGCCATATCGCAAGAAGGACATAGATATGCTAGAAAGAGTACAGAGGAGAGCGACTAAAATGATACCAAATCTGAGGGATCTTAGTTACGAAATACGCCTAAAAGAATGTGGTTTAACAACATTAGAGACCAGGAGATTGAGAGGAGATCACATAGAAGTGTTTAAAATATTGAATGGTTATGAAAATATTGATAGAAACATTTTTTTTCTCAGTTAAGAAAAATAGAAGGACCAGAGGACATGAAGCTACATTAGTAAAGGAGCAGTGTAGATTAGATATAAGAAAGTTCTCATTCTCACAAAGGACTGTAAATGAATGGAACAGATTATCTCCTGATTGTGTTGGTGCTAGTAGCGTGAATATGTTTAAAAATAAAATCGACACACACCTTAAAAAGGCGGGATACATGTAGATAAAAAGTATTGGACTCTCGATAAGCCAAGAGGCTTCCTTGTCCACCTGCCATCCAGAGTAATTTTCTGGATGGCAATCTTGTTAAATCTTGTTAAATGTTACCTAAGCCAACTTTGTTTTTGTAAGGGTGATTATATTTGAATCTCTCATTGTGTATGGGATGTGTCGCTCCCACCAGCACATCAAGATTATGCTATATTGCATCTATCTTTGCTCTCAGATGTAATCAATATATTTCCGTGAAATATCCAAACTACACACAGACAAGGTTATAACGAAATGACACAATAACAATTGGGTTCCATATCACAAAAACCTTATATATACTAAAGTATTATTCACATCAAGAAATAGCATGTGCAGGTATACATACCACCTATTGGTTGTGGTAAAAGCGGATACAAACTGTTTGTATATGTTTTATTTATATTGAAAATTGGAAAAATAATCTAGGATGACCCTGTGTATTGAAAATTATTAATTACTGTTCTCCTTTTAAATAAGTTAATATACATCCAGTAAGTGGTTAGGTCTGATGGATTCGAAACGATCTTCTACCGAACATTAATACATTCATTTGTCATCACCAACTTTTTGTGTTATGAAATTATATTGTAAGTTTGAAGTACTCTCCATTTATGCCTATACATATTAGAGATCATTAGCAAATATAACTAAATGCGAACGCTGTGGTACGTCACAGATTTTGTAATATATTGTAAGTTGGAAATACTGTCCAAGTATGCCTATACATATTAGAGATCATTAGCAAATATAACTAAGTGCGAACGTTGTAGTACGTCATAGATTTTGTTGTCCAATCAATAGTAAACGCGTGATCTGCTGTTCAACTTGAAGTGTGTATGCGCCCTATTTCGTACAAGAATGCAAACTGAACCATAACCATGCAGTATAACAGGTCGAACTTTACGGAACATATACATTTACAGAAAGCTGAGTTTGCAATACACATCAGTACACGTCACGTAGACCTGTGACTCAGCGCTTAATAAAGGTCGCTAATACTCTCTACTAATAACGTTCATGGGCCAAGGTGCTTCTCCGCCTCTTTGTAACATTCTCTTCGGCACTATATTTCCGCCTTTCTGCACATGTCTTTGCAGAACCGTCTAGAAGCCTCACACGAGTTGCTTTCCTCACAATGCTTGTAACACTTTCTTAGTTCCTTCTCACACGACCCCATGCACCCTAGGTAGTTCTTTAAATGTTCGGGTATTTCGAGATATAAGAAGAAGACAATTAAGATGGTGGCGGTTCGATACAAATTCACATAACATACCACTGTAAAGAAAAGTTAAGAAACGATATAAGTAAATCTCAACAGCCCATTTTTTTCTTTTCTTTTTGTGTGTTTGTGCAAACATTATTTTTTCGTAACCAATGTGATATGTGTGCGAACGTGCGTGCGTGCGTGTGCGTGTATGTGTGTATGTGTGTGTGCCTGAGTGTATGTGTATGTGTGCGAGTATGTGTGTGTGTGTATGTGTGTGTGTGTGTGTGTGTGTGTGTGTGTGTGTGTGTATGAGTGTGTGTGTGTTGTGTGTGTGTGTGTGTGTGTGTGTGTGTGTGTGTGAGAGAGAGAGAGAGAGAGAGAGAGAGAGAGAGAAAGATAGAGTGGGGGGAGTTTGGCGTGTGCGATTGTGCGTACGTGTGTGTGTCTCTTCGTGTCCGATTATGGAAACTTCACCTTCATCACGTTATGACAAATACCATTGGTATTACCAATAGAAATCCGTTGAAACACGTATAGCAATGTTAGGTGATTTGCTTTAATAAATAAAATTGTTTTATACTATGACCGGTATTTTTCAAACTGCACAATATTTGTCAATGTAAAAACATAGAACCAGTGTTGGAAGTTATTGCCGACCCGGAGGCCCGAGACAGTCAAATATTTCGTCAGGCCGGTAACTATGAAAAAGTGCCGGCCCGCAAGACCGGCAGATAAAAAAAAAAATAATGGACCACTTGTCTAGTATCCGGGCATGCATCATTCCAGCCATATTTATATTACGAAAATATTGTGTCTTAACACATTTTTTTATGCCCAAAGTGCTACCCGGTTTGCGTCAGTCTGCGCCGCTGCGGCCGCGCGTTACCGCAGTGAGCGATATAGCAAAGTATGTTGTTGGAAACTGGGTGGCTCTTTGGGCTTCATAAGTGCGCTAATACTAGGTATTGTTATCGCAGATATGCACGGGATAATGTTGAATAATAATAATAACATATGTGGTATCAAAATTAAGCAAACATGTTGCTGCAATTACGAAATCGAGGTGAGCCCGGATACTAGACAAGTGCCAATAATAGCAACATTTGTGTACATCTGAACGGGAAATTTAAGGTAAGCGTGGTACAAAAACAAGTTGGAGAAACAATAAAATGTAGAACTGATCAATGCTAATAGATTGATTGAGTTTTGTTTCTTAGTGCTGGCATTTCCAGCGAGTTCCACTGAATGTGAAAGAGGCTTCAGCACAGTGAAACTGGTGAAGAATTCAAGACCGACTTTCGAAACCGCATAAAGTGCTTCACAGTGTCCGCTATCAGCACCATCCAGCTGCATTCCCACGACATGGCTGACTTTAAACTCACATCAGCTATCCAACTATGGAACACATCCGGCGCGAGGATGCCCAACTTCAAATTCGAGTTGGAATCGACAGTTAGCCTCTGTCCGAGTCCAGGGCGGATGTAACTGGAGTCACTGTCAGTGTCTCGAGCCAGTGTTTCTCGGAGTCTGACCGTCCCGCCGCTCCTGCAGGTGATGACAACAGTCCTGAGTAGACCCCTGCAGGCATTTGTATTGTGGTGTTTGTAATAATTTGCAACGTTAATGTTTTTCTGTCAACAATACACTGTTGCCTATGTCGTCATTTTATATTCGCTGATTCATTAATCTTAATATCGTAGCTTAATAAGTAGGACAGACTTGGCCTGAACTAGTATATTAATAATTGCCATGCGTTACAGCTGTAAATGTATATTAATCGTATAATTATTGTAAAATATTTAGACCACCAACTTTTGAAAGTTGAAGGTCCGACTGACTACCATCTTTTGAGCTAAGGTGAAGAACACTGCATTGAAAACATAAATAGAAATATATGGATATCTATTAATTATGTTTGAGTAATTGTGATTGTACGTACGCGTGTATGTGTTATATCTCCAAATTGCCTTCGCTTTCTACAAATACATACATGTTGAAAATCGTATCTTACTAAGCGTTGTGTTTCTGAATTTACATAGTTGATTAGTTACAACAGCAGCTGCAGATGATATAGCAACAATACCAGCAGCAACACAAATACCAACAGCACCACCCGGTGAGAGTGTGTATTATGGTTGCTTGTTTGGGTGTTTAGTGCGCTTACTTGAACGTGCGAACGTGAATGTACGACCGTGAATATACACCGCCTTAAGTAAACACGACTGAAATACGTGAGTGTTATCCCCCAAAAGGGCTGTAAACAACATTCACACCCTGATTTATTGTTTAAAATTACTACATATATCGGCCATTTGTTATTGAATATGGCCGCCAACTGACACACCACTATCATTGCCATTATGACGTTTCTTGTTCTCTCGGACGTATAGACGATATCTAGATGGAGTGATCTTCTAATCATGTATTTCCTGTGGTACACAGTAGAGCCATTGGTTATTACATAAACACGACTTTTAAGTCATGTCTATTAAAATTAAACCAACACGCGAACAAAATGTATTAACGTACCTTGGCGTGCATAATGTCACTGACGTAGTGTAAATATGATGTTGTTTTTTTATATATAAAAAAGAAAACTGTCAGCAGCAAATCACGTGATACCATCAAGTGAGTTGTAGACTGAACCACAAACTATGCATACATCAATATCCTCATTATGAGTATGATGCGATGTTGAACAACGTTGTTGGTTCCCTTGTATAAAAGGTACCAGTAAGTTCTCATATATACAGTGTAGCACAGTATTTAGACCTATGACCCATCAAAGCTTTTTGCACTTCACTCCGACAAACGTGTTCGTTTGAACAACATCTCGTGTTGTCGGAGAAGGGCCTTCTTGAAGAATATTTGGTGCGACTAGCCATTCACACTGAATGGATGTCATATGTTGTCCAGTGGTGTATAATTATGATATTATTTTGAGAAACACATTACTAAATCACAATAGGGACACATACGCGCGCATACACAAACACGCACACACGCACACACACACACACACACACACACACACACACACACACACACACACACACACACACATACACACACACATACATACATACACACGCGCACAGTTGTATATTGATATAGCTTAAGAGTGGATCTCCTGATACACACACACGCAGACACACACTCTCTCTCTCTCTCTCTCTCTCTCTCTCTCTCTCTCTCTCTCTCTCTCTCTCACACACACACGCACACACACACACACACACACACACACACACACACACACACACACACACACACACACGGGCGCACATATGCACGACATGCAACAAAACAGGAAATAACTCGCAGGCCCATGCACACACACGTACGCACGCATGCACACACGTAATTTTGCATACATTAGCTAAGTTATGTATTCATTGTTTCACTTTAAAATATTAATATACATGCAGCAGTTATAATATCAGGACAGATTTTCGGAGTAGAAACGGAACGTTATATAACAACACTGTATTAAATTCCCAGAATACGATAATTTATTACCTATTTCTATATACGAAGAAACATCGTATATAATCCATAAATTAACTGAGGTTTTACTATCTTGAATGCTCCATTCCCCCAGCCAAAATGTCAGCCCCTGCTTGTTCACTGTTTTAGACAGACATGCGTCGAATAATGATACAGTCTCGTGTTTTCTTTTAAATGTTCGCTTTAGCGGACCCAATCTCGAATACTTTGCACTGAAATATGACCGCATGTTATACAAGAATATTATTGCTTGCATAATTATGAATATTAACCGACCTCCAAATCTTCAAGACCTATCATGAACCCCTCCCACCCCACCCACTCCAAACAAGGAAAGCCCGCCCACCGCAGATTCGTTTTGGCCTCCGCTTAACTTAGGATAGGTAATTTGCTTCGTTTCGAACCCCAGTCTAAATCTGCGGACCGCCATAAGATATCTTCAAAATATCAGCCTCATGCATGCGACATTAAAGGAGAATATGCTCAGACAACTGAATACAGAAACAAACAAACATTCTGTTTTATAATATAGATGGTGTTTGTTCAACTAAAGTTCATTCGTGTTCTTGGTATTTCTCTTTCGCCTCCTCTAAGGCAGGCTTTCTCCGCTCTTTAGCAAAGGTTCTTGCAATGTTGTCTAGACGCTGCACAGGTGTTGTTCTTCTCGCAATGAGTGAAAAACTTCTCTACTTCTTGCTGCAGAGGAGGTAGGATCGTATATATAGGGGGAATCGTGAGGAGATTGTTTGAGGGAATCGGGAGCAGTCGATCGCCAACAACAGAAGCACATCAACGCCCGATCGCTGAATAAGAAACTGTAACAGACGATTCAGTGGATATATAAGAGGATGATATAAGAAGCGAATGGTTTTATACAAATTCACATTAAATGACACTTTGCTTTACGAGTACGATGGATGTCCCTTCCTTCATTGGTATTTAGATCTTGTTCTTAATGCTACAACGCATAACAATAGCGCAGGAACTAAATTAATATTGGGTGGACTGAGCCGGAGTTTCAATATTTAAAAGAATAATATATGTATATATATATATATATATATATATATATATACATATATTCAATTATGTTTTAATAGATATGTGACGGGTTTTCGTTTCGCCCAATATTCCATTATTTCATTCAGGATACTTGTGTGTGCGTGTGTGTTTCTATGTTTGCATGCATGCGCGCGCGCCCGTGTGTGTGAGTGCTTGCGTGCATTGGTGCATGCTGGCATACGTGGTTATGTGCTGTAATCTGGGATCCAATGAACATTAAGAACTAAAACCCATGTTGGCTAACAATTGTCGTTTCATAAATTCCTTTAAAATAATGACAGACTGTGCTATGATATAATAATAATAATAATAATATTTATTTTTTATAGAGCGCAATTTCCAATAAAATGCTCAGAGCGCTGTACAAGAAGCTAATATCATAAAACATAAAAATTTAGCAAATGTATGTGCACAGTAGATATAAAATACAAATTTAATATAATAATTATAAAAACAGAACAATTTTATTTAATTACTAAAAATAGATAAATAAAAATATGTATATATATATCAACTTGTTTATTATTATTATTTTGTAATGCTCCAACAAACACGCCTATTAGGTATAAATAGCAACATGAATTAATTTTAGTGGATTCCTATATCATATATGCTCTTGTTGGTTGTATTTATTACAACTCAAGTCCTGTGTATGCACTTGAAGCAGCCAACCAGATGTGCACTAAATGATCCTTATTTGGATAAGCACACAAAACAAGTACTAATAACATTTCGAAAAAATTTGAATATCATCTTAACCAGGTAATTAAGTATCTGCATCTGAAATTGACAATAATGGAGCAGAAAACGCTAAAGCAGCTGTTACTACAGCAGCGACAACAACAACAATAATAACAACAACAAGAAACAAATGTTCGTCATGGCACAACTAAGAATTGAAACTCACTTCAACATTTCGACTGCCGTCGGCAGTCTTCGGATGAACTGGTTTGTTTTTCATTTGTTTGTGTGGCAAGTAGGAGAAAGGAAGCCATTTGCATCACCAAAGCATTACCAAACGTGAATCAAGAAGAGGTGATACAGACTGAATTACATATGGGATAGCCTGCTCGCCACACCACCTGAGCACAGGATGAACAAACCAGAAATGAAAAATGCTGACGGCAATCGAAACGTTGACGCGAGGATAAATTGTTAATTGTATCATAATCGTTACCTTAATTTATTCTTCCAACTCGATGAATATTCAAAATGATACAGGAGGATGTTGAGGATGGTCTTGCTGATCTTGTTTACCTCGATGATGAGTGGGAGAAGGCAAAAGGTGAAGATTATTAGGTGATATCAGCAGTTACAAAGATAGCGTAAACCTTACGCTTATGGTATAGCATTGTATAAAACTGTCCTCCATCTATAGTTATTGATATCAATCCTCGTAACACCCCTACAGTGACTTCCGTACATGATTACTTAATGCAAGAAATTTCTTCACAAAGAAATATGTATGCCAATGTTAATAATGATATTTACGTGTAATAGATTTGACTACGTGTTTTAAGTATGACTAATTACTGTTTTTTCTCACGAACATATGTATCACATTTTGTAAGATTTTCCCTTTATGTGCAGCATCTGATAATGACCTTGAAATGGAAAAAAAAATAAATAAATTATTCTACGCACCCCAGCACCCCTTAAAAGAGGTATTATACATCATTCTAGGACAAGTTGTTCAAAAGTTAAAATTTTAAGATATCGACCAGTTTATGCAAATTACTAGAGTTGCCCAAAGTGGTTGTTTGTGCAACCTTGCTGAATTTGTTCCAGGAACCCATGTGAGTACAAATAAACAAAAAAGTTCATAGTATAAAACATTTCTAGGTTGATTATTGAATACATATTAATGTCAAATGGACTCAAATGTTCTGTTATAAGTGTGGATACTGTAAAGACAACATTTATAAAATAACAACATAAACAAACATTCCCCATATACTGAGAAGTAAGTACACGATATTCTTTATTAATCATATACACACCAGCAAACAAGAAGTGTATTTTATAATGTCTTATCACAATAAGTCGTCCTTGTCAGAAGCACATTTGGGGACATATAAATGGTCTCCAAACTAATGCTAATACATTCACTTGTCAACACCATGTTACTGCGCTATGGAGGTATTCTGTTTATAGCTGATTAAGTGTTAGTTACGTAGAACTACCTCACTGACTCGTCGTAACAGTTCCTATAGCACGCAGTCACCACTTTCATACATAGGTCATCGCAGAGCTCTCGAGATGCCGCATATGTATTATTCTTCTCACAATCACTGAAACACTGTCCTATTTCCTTCACACACGCATCGATGCACGAGTCATAGTACGGCAGATCATACTCAGAGCAGGCCGCTTCAGGAAATCGGGTGCAGAACCTCATCAGCAACAGAAGAAGAACAACTGCCGGACTACCATAGGAAAACTGCAACACACAGATACTGTGACGAGGTAAGATGACAATAAATGGCATGGACAGTTTACGCCAGTAATGTAAATAATATCCGCGGTTGGTTTAATAAAACACGCTTAAGGTAGCACGCACACGAAGGAAACTCGCCCGAGATGCGGACGAGACTAGAACTTCTCATCTACGTCTCCTTGGTGCGCTAGTTTACATTCGAGACCGTCTCGAGGTGTCTTGAGTGCGTCTTAAGCGAATCGTGAGCAAGTGTTGAGCGAGTCAAGATGATCAAACACATTCGTTTTTTAGGGTATCGACGCCTCTTGCCCTCGTTCTGACTTCGCCTCCAATGCGTCTTTTCTCGAGGCTTGGTGTGCGTGGAGCGTCACCACAAGACGCAAACTAATTTGCTTAAAATCATATTTTAACTGACTCGAAAGTGCATCTTTTCAAGTGTTTTGATAATAATATGGGTGGAAAGAGGAACCCAACCCCTATAATTATTCCTTATTTGGTTACCAAATGGGGCGTTTGTAAATTAAATACGCATCATTTGCTGAACACGCATATATACTAAAATTGCATATTTTCAAGAGTTGGATGTACAAATTAATGGATGGGAAGAGGACACCTCCACCATACAATGGTTTCTCATTTTGTTCAGCAAGTGGAAGATTTGCAACTAAAATATAGGGTCTACAAAAACTCTACATCACGTGGCTAAAAACATGCATATGTTCTAAAATTACATATTTTCAAGAGTTAGGTATAAAAATTAACGGACTGGAAAAGGACACCTCCACCATAGAGTAGTTTCTCGTTTTGGTCAGCATGTGGTGAATTTATAACTAAAATATAGGGTCTGCAAAAACTCTACATCACGTGGATGAAACCCTTATTCTTAGTGTCACAAATTGTACCTTTTAAAATGGTTTGTCTAAAACAAATTTAATGCGTGTGTATGGGACAACCTCTCCCCACACACATACCCTGGGTGTTTCTTTTTTTAATCCACCCAGCATCGGCGGTTCTTTCTGTCTAGCCTCTTAGCCAATATTGTAAAATTTTCGAAGTTAGCCGTTCTCATTTTTATTTATCCGTTATGCTCTTGAAAAATCCACATTCACTAGTTATTGGTCGGAACACAGTGAATATTAAGGAGGTTGGTGCTCTGCGAAAACCTCCAACAGCACTGAGGCTCGTAACATACTCAAACTTCAAATTACACTCCTGCACTCGCCTTCACACTTAATACGAGGCCCGCTTTATGACATCGCAAACACGGTTTGATCTTGTTATTAGAAAAACTAAAGACGTTATTTTAAAAAGAAAACCGTTGCGATTTTCCAGTAACGGGACAAATGGTTTCTGGCTATGAGCCTGTTTCTGGCAACAAAATAAGTTGTTTCACAATTGCTACTTACATTAGAACGGCAGTCAAATTGGCCACATATATCGCCTATTGTATAATTTCTTTTATAACTGCGCATTTCAAGGGAGAACCCAGAACCGTTTCTGGGACTGTGTTGTTTCGCCGTGTTCTTCTGTAAATGAACAAGAAAGACCCTGCATTTTATTGCATTCGACTTGTGTCCACATGAGCTAGCTCATCGACCCGTCTTGCCTCGAGTCGCATTCTCGTCTCCTTGGTGTGAGGGCACATCACGTCGAGGCTAGCTGTAGAATGGCAGGAGACTGGCAAGAGTTGCGTGCGATGAGATGCTTGAGAGGCGGTCAAGACGCGTCAAATCTCCTAAAGTAGCGCCAATCGTCTCGACCGGTGTCGACCGCATCTTCTTGGTGTGCGGGGTCCTCGAGAGAGTGTCGATGCGTCTTAAGCGCGTCTCGGGGGAATCTTGAGCGAATCTCGAAGATCTAACATGTTTGATACTTTGGGAGCGTCTCGACGTGTCTTGACGTCGTCCTGACCTCGTCTCCACCGTGTCTTGTGACAAGACTTGGTGTGCGATGGTTTATTGGCGAGGCGCGGTCGAGATGAGACAGAGCAGTTTCAATGAGGAGCTGGTCTGGAGTCACATGGTGGGTCGTAGGCCTTACACCAGTGCATATCCAGAAGTGGGCCCAGGGAGTCTGGACCTCCTTTTTGAGCAAAAAATAATAATAATTGGCTGAAAATCAAAATTTATATGTGTTACAAAATTGCAAGTTTTTAAGTGTTTTGTCCAAAACAACATGGATGGAAGTAGGGCACACCTGCCATCCTAACAGCGTTTTTCGTTTTTGAACAACAACAAAACACACACATATTTGGTAAAATTACATATTTTCTAGAATTGTTGTATAAAATAATGGCTTGGAAGATGAGAATGTTTCCTAATAAATCCAGCAAATTGTGGATTTACCAATAATATGTATATTATTTGGTTGAAAAACATGTTTTGTTGTCACAAAATTGCATCTTTTCAAGTGTTTTCATTAAAAAGAATTACTCTTCCCACATACATACCCGGGGTGTTTCTTTTTTTGGGCCAGGATATAACACTGACCATTGGCCCCCATGATAACAGGTGAATGGCGGAGAGCAGCATACTACTGGATAAGAAGTATTTCAAATTCAGTTGCCGCTTCTGTCTTGTACAGTAAGCAACGTTCCGTTTCCGCTCTTCTCGAAACTCCCACCCATCCTCCCAAATAGTGTGTTAACAGTGGTTGGTTGTCTAATAGATCAGCTCGTGCACGACGTGTAGTTTCATTGTGAAACATTGATCACAGAGAGGTAGTTTACAAACTTTTAATTAACAGATATTCCTTTATAAACAATGGACAATGTTATTTCGCATGCAGCATCTTAAGTTATTAAATGTAATATACCTACTTAATCTGACTATATAAATCATATCATAAGCTGGTGTGGAGTCTGAGTTAGTTTCTGTACATGTCAGTCATAATTTAAAAACATGTATGAGTGAGAAAATGGCATTCCATTTATTTAATACAGTAATTATAGTCATGGATTGTCACCCCCTACATGGGGGTGACAATCACAATTGGTTAAAGGTGCCATAGTAGGAGAGTAATTACCAAGTTGATCAGCCATACACATACATGTACAAACAGTACGGCTGGGTTACTCGATCACCTAGCAAAATGTTATACACGGAAAAAATTGAGCTAATCCCCTGACTATGGTAAGCAAGTCAAATTACTTTTAAGGTAACTCGACACCTAATTAATAAAGGTGTTATATATATATATATATACATAGTTGTACATGTATGTGTATGACTAATCAACTTGGTAATTACGCCCCTACTATGGCACTTATAACCAATTGTGAATGTCACCCCCATGAAGGGACTCTTCGGCATTCCATGACTGTGATTACTGTATTAAGTCAATTAAATGCAATTTTCTCACTTATACATGTTTTTAGTCATGACTGATATGTACAGAAACTAGCTCAGGCTCCACACCAGTTTATGATATTATTTAGAACAGGTAGTCAGGTTAAGTAGGGATATTAAATTTAATGACATAAAACGCAGGCATGCGAAATAACATTGTCCACCCCCATGGAAAATTCGGCATTCCAAACTGTTTGTGTATTGTAATTCCACTATCGTGGCAATTTTCAATATACAGTACAACAGCATGACTGGCTATGTACAGAAACTAGCTCAGGCTCCACACCAGTTTATTATATTATTTAGAACAGGTAGTCAGGTTAAGTAGGGATATTAAATTTAATGACATAAAACGCAGGCATGCGAAATAACATTGTCCATTGTTTACAACGGAAAATATATTAATTGCCAAAACAGTCAGTTTGTGTAGTGTAATTCCACTATCGTATAGGCGCAATGCAATATACAGTAGAACAGCACAGTGGCTGTAGAACAGCAGTCAAAGTGGTTACCTGTATCGGCTATTGCATATGTGTTCGCGAAGCCTAAGGGGAACATAGCATCGAGTCTTCTGAGACTGGGTTATTTCACCGTGTTTTCAAAAGTGAGCGAGAAAAACCTAGCCATTTTAGTTTCGCATTCACCGAAACAGGGACTAGTATAATACAGGGGGTGATTGATACAGTGGCATTAATTAACACACTGGTTGATTGACGGAGCCAGGGTTCACAATACATGATTACCTCACTACGACCCACGAAGCATGAGAAGCGGGCCGAATCGAATCCACTCCCGGCAAAGTTACGGGCAAAATTTGTTGTCCCCAAAGGTAAGTATTTATGTCATCACATGTGTTCTACTACCACCTAAGTATATTATAGCTTAATAAATTTGACGAGATGATTTGAAAATAATGTGCTAAGTCTTTGTTTCTGTATATGTTTTATTTCCGGGACATTTGGCCTATTGACCTAATTTTCGGCATCGAGTGCAGAAATCAGAGCGGTGCTAGTAGTTACAGGATGTAACAACTTGCTCCACCTTGGTGTTGCTGGTCTTACATTCCAATTTTTTTATTCCAGCACTAAGAACCATGGTTCGAACGTACAAAAGGAAAACAGATCGAGCGGAGAGATGCACAGCTGCAATTCTGGAGAGGGCATCTGAACGAGTAATCAAACATCATGAAAGCTTGCGAAAGGTGGCAGATGATATAAACGTAAATTGGTGGTTAGGACCCAACCTTTTCTCACGTGACTGTGCCGTTGACAGAGTGATACATGTGTTTATTTTTTAGGACTCAAAGGCCAACTTGTTGGCCTTTGAGTCAGTGCCAGGCAGTCAGTGCCAGGTTGGGTATATTACATCTGCCGAGAGGAGAACCCTGATAACTTTGACTGAGGCAGTCAGTGCCAGTGGCAACAAAATCCCACCAATGTTTGTGTTCCTCCGTGTTAACTTTAGGGATAATTTTATTAGAGATGGTCTTACTGGCTGCGCATCCCTCTGGGTGGATGACCGAGAAAAACTTTTTAGTATTCATGAAACATTTTGTTTCGGTCACAAACTGCACGAAAGAAAAGCCTATCCTGTTTCTGCTCGACAATCATGATTCTCACGTCTCCTTAGATCTGGTAGGTTACTGCAGAGAAACGGGGTAGTTCTGGTCACATTTCCTCCACTCTGTTTGCACAAGCTCCAGCCATTGGACCGAAGTGTGTATGGTCCATTCAAGACATTTGTCAATACTTCATGCGACGGCTGAATGAAGTCCCACTCTGGACCGACTATGACAATCTACGACTTGCCAGGAATCGTTGCAGAGGCTTTGCCGAAGGACGCAACAACACAGAACATTCAGAAAGGATTTAAAGTGTCTCGTTATTAACCGTTTAACAGAAATGTATTTGGGGATGACGAGTTCCTACCGAGTCCTGAGGAGCAAGCGCCAAGGAAAAGAACAATCTAGCACCACAAAGGCTAAAAAGGACACACATCGTTCACCTGATGTAATCATGACCCCAGAGGCATTGCGACCTTTCAGAAAGGCTAGTCCAAGGAAAACTGAAGGAGGGAAGAGGAAGAAACGGCATACTGTTTTTCTGATAGACACTCCTGAACGACTTAATCTGAAAAAATGAAGCTGACAAAACAGCAGTGAAGACCAGCAAAAGAAAGCTTTTGAGCTGCAATCAGGAACAAAAGGAAAGCAAAGGAAAAAAGAGGGTCAAAATTAGCAGTGGTGTTTGGCACTGTTTTGTTTGTGGGGAGAACTACTCTGATTTTGCCCCAGGGGAGCAGTGGATCCAGTGTGCGAGCTGCAAATATTGCGCCCACGAGGAGTGCACCGATGGTGATGCTTATCATGTCTACGACATGTGCGAATCAGATGAAGACAATTGAACAGGAGCAGCAAAACTGTGTGATGAGTGATAGATGGAGACTTAGATTGGCCCTTTAACAAATGTTTTATACATTTACGTAATCAGTGTTTTGGCTAGGAATGGTAATCCAATATTCTGCTCCAACGAGGCACAGTTGATGGTTGACATCTATGAAAGTTTATATACCTGTCTGTTGTGGTTTTATAAATCAGTGTAACAATGCACCCCGTGTGGTGTAACAACATTCCCTGTATTCCGTAATCTGGGCAAGTTGTATACATTTGTTTTCTGGATTTAATTCAGTTATATCTGAAGAATGAGATAATTTTTTATTTTATTTCTTGTTTCTTCAAATAAATATTATGGTTTTATACCTGCAAAATACTTTCAAGTTATCATTTGTAGTTTTTGAGTGAGAGTTTCAAAAACTGAAACAACTAGCCCCGGTCTCCCCTATATGTATGTGTATGGCTAATCAACTTGGTAATTACGCCCCTACTATGGCATGCGTAACCAAAGGGGCTCATCGGCATTCCATGACTATGATTACTGTTTTAAATAAATGGAATGCCATGTTCTCACTCACACGTGCTTTCCAGTTATGACTTATAAGTACAGAAACTAGCTCAGTTTCTACACCAGTTTATTATATTATTTAGAACAGGTAGTCAGATTAAGTAGGGATATTAAATTTAATGACATAAGACGCAGGCATGTGAAATAACATTGTCCATTGATTACAATGGAAAATATATTAATTGCCAAAACAATCAGATGGTGTAGTGCCATTCCACTATCGTATAGACGCTTCATTTTTACCAAAATGAGTACATTCACAACTGAAATATACAGTAGAACTGCACAGTGGCCGTAGAACAGCAGTCAAAGTGGCTACCTGTATCGCCTATTGCATATATGTTCGGGCAACCTAAGGGGAACATAGCATCGAGACTTCTGAGACTGGGTTATTTTACCATGTTTTCAAAAATGTGCGAGACAAACCTAGTCATTTTAGTTGTGCATTCACCGTATGTCCACATCACACATAAATGCGCGCATCGATCCGTCTTGCCTCAAGACGCACTACACGCAACATTAGGTGACACTTGTATTAAACAACTTATAAGAAATAACATAGCATCATTCATTGCTTACTAGAAATCAAGATTTCCCGATCGTCGAGATCGGAGTACATACCTTGGCATGCATCATTTCGGTTTCGTAGCGCGATTATTTAAACTGACAATGACACGATTGGGCGGCGTGCCACGTTATAAAGTATGTGATTTGAACACCTGACCAGGTAAGAGATACTCAAGCCATATGAACATGCTAATGCGAATTGAAACGGTGAGCTAACACGAACTGCTGGGGTGCCTCCCATTGTTCAGCTGAAGGGTGTCTGTGTTGACAAATCTTCCACACTCGTGGGCTTTCTGTGCACTGTCCAATGTCAACGTCAACATATTAAGTAATAGAAACACATACCAAGACAACAGAACACATGGGTCTTTGGTCACACTAAACGACGCACACACACGCGCACGCACGCACACATAGCCACACAAACACACACATACACACACACATACTTATAAATAAATGCACAAGCGAGAGCGTGCATACATACATACATACATACATACATACATACATACATACATACATACATACATACATACATACATACATACATACAAACATACATACATACATACATACATACATACATACTTACATACACACACATACATACTTACACATATACATACATACATACATACATACATACATACATGTACACTCACATGTACACATACATACATACATACATACATACATACATACATACACACACATACATACATACATACATAGATACATACACACACAAGGACACACTTATACGTACATACACATACGCTCATATGCCCACACGCGCACACGAACACACGCACACACTCGCTAACGCGCACACACACACACGTATACATACATATTATGTGTACTTTTTGACTGGGTCCCTGCTAAGACGCAAACAAAATTGGCTTTGTGTGAATGCGTAAGTGCGTGTGTGAGTGTGTGCGTGCGTGTGTGTGTATGTGAGAGAGAGAGAGCGTGCGTGTGTGCGTGTGTGAGTGTGTGCGTGTGTGCTTTTGTGCGTGTGTGCTTGTGTGCGTGTGTGCGCGTGTGTGCGCGTGTGCGTGAGTGCGTATGCGAGTGCGAGTGTGTGTGTGCGCGCGCGCGCGCGCATTTTTTGCCTTATTAGTTGTACTATCACATATAATATCAAATGGCTTGCAATCATATAGGTACTAAACACATGAAAATTACGTGCAGCATACCACAATGTTTAGGGTCACCATTTGTCACACTTAACTATGTAACTATATAACTTATAATTAACTATATGAACTTCCTTGGATATATATTAATTACCGAGTCTTGTATTGGTTCAGAATATATTATTTAGACCTATCTCAGAATAGACTTGATTTTCATTTCCGAACATTTCGGCAGTAAGCACTATCTCAAGTTATGTCGTTCTGTTCGAAGACGATATAAGTATGCTTAGCTGACATACAATCAACATTACATTTTCATTTCATTAACCTAGAAATTGTCTATCCTATGAACTTTTTCATTGATTTGTACTCATATGGGGTCTTACAACAAATTCAGCTTGGTTGCCAAAACAGCAACTTTGGGTAACTCTAGTAATTTGCATAAATCCAACATGGCCACTGGTCGATGTCTTGACAATTTAACTTTTGAACCACTTGTCCTAGAATTATGTATAATACATATTTTAGGTGTGTTGGCGTGCGTATAATCCATTCCTTGTGTTATTTTTTCAGTTTAATGTCAAGGTCAGATGCTGAAGGTCACGTGAATAAAAAATTAGACCTCCCGGTAAATAAAATTATATTTTAGTTTATGCATGCACATAAATGGATAATGTTACAATATTTAACACAATTGTTCGTTAGACAAAATAGTAATCAGTCATATCTGAAACACATAATCACATCTCTTGATATCGGCTGATTCATCGGGTGAGGCTTGCTGGTATGCCGCTTTTCACTGCATCACCTGCAGATGGGCCCGCAGCTCGCGCATAAACAGGATGGTCGATGTTGGAGGCAGGGCCTTGACTTTGGGACTTTTCTCCCTCTTGGTGAAGATTGTGAAGCAGGCAGACTCCATCGATGTCCCCGGTGACTGACCATAGCGATGAAGAAGGTTTTCGCTGTGACCATCAGGCCCGCCTGCGTGGCGCAAACCTCTCCCAGCACATCATCCAAACCTGGGAAGTCCCCAGTAAGCAAGGTGTTTAGTGCGTTAATCTTGCCTTTGGCATACGGATATGACGTCGTGTCGCACCCGCTGAAGGCGTGCATGAAAAGCAGCTGCAGACAATGTGGCCCTAGATCAGCGCAGGTGGCGTTGATGTCCAGCACTGTCCCATCCCACTGCTCCATCTGCACCTTGCACTTCAACTCCTCCCCGATACACACAATATACCAGTAGGACAAACACGTCTGTGTCGTCGCTATATGCACGCATTACGATTTTACCAGAGTTGGCAACATCAATGTCATAGGAGATCATGGTGATGTCCGCCTCATCATGGCCAAACGCACCGTCGTCGCGAGACTCCGTCACATCCTCTCCTGGACTGAAAGTAGACAACAGGTTCTCAAGGCTCGGCTTGTTGTTCTTGCTCTTCAGGATTGTACATTTTGGGCAGAGGACTGGTGATGGTGAGCTCGTAGATGAGTGTAACATCACCAGCCACCCGTATTCTCTTGTGATCCTTGGCAGATACATCTTGGTACGTGTTGAAGACAATGATTTTCTCAGTACATTGTCGAAGACAATGCTTTTCTCATTACCATCTGGATAGTGACTCAGACGACCTTGGATGGATGCGTTGTGGCCACACGATACGGTAGAACGGCTGCTGAACATCCACGATGACAATGGGAGACTTTCAAGTATGGCGGATTACGCATGCAACTGACGCCAGGGGCGCTAGTTACCGGTCCTTCCGGTTTTGGACAGCCACGTTGTTTACTTGGTCACGCTTGCTAAGCAAACATAAAGCCACTTGAATCTGCTTTCATCTTGCGCGATGCCTACTTGCTGTTGTGTTAACGGTTGTCACAATAGAGGGGGGCATCAGTTTCCTAATGACAGGGCCAGGTGCAAGGCGTGGTTATCTGCCATTCGTCGAGTTGAGGACAAAAAGGGACAGCTATGGTGGCCTTCCGAGAGCAGTGTTGTTTGCCGTGAACACTTCAAACAAGATGATTACGTTCAGCTGACCTTTTCTGGCAAGTATATAAATCAGTAATAAAACAACAATAAATGCCTTATATAATCATTCCGGTAAACATTTTGGTAATAAAATAATAATTTTAGTTATCTCGACCCGGTCACTGACACTGTGAAAGTGGTAGCAAGCATGGACAGTTCATAAAATTGCTTACGTTGTTACAAAATAGTAAAAATACAATTGTACGCAATGACATGAAATAACTGTAATATGTAATATCTGAAACATAAAACAGTAAGAATACAATTGTATACAATGACATGAAATAACTTGAATAAGTAATAACTGAAACAACAGACTTACACTACAGTGTGTTACTGTGAATGCCTTCATAGTGGTATGTCCTATTTTAAATAATGAATAAATAAATTGGTAGGGATTGACTGAAGGTTATATGAAGCTAATATTACAAAAATTCTGAGTTTGTTCAACGAAACCACACCCCCTTTTCAGGTCATACACCGCTTAGACAAAATTTTAAGGATGATGCCACGCCAAGTGTGTTCTGGTGGACCACAGCACCATCACCATGCAGTGAGAAGAGGGGAGAAAGAGCTGTTCGCCGTGCCAAAAAGCGCCTTTTGGAAAGTGAAGTCAGCGATGATCAGGATGGAGGCATTGTGTTTTTGAACCAGAGGAAATGGACCTAACCACAGATAACTTTGAGGAAGTTTGCATGCCTGAGGAAATAGTATCACACTCCGTAGATAGGCATGTTCAGGCTACTGTTGAATTGTGTAATAAGAACACACAAACTGTTAACCCTGTACCAGAAAATATAGAAGTAGTTGTAGTAAAAGCAACAACAATAGATGCTTTTATAAATGATCCTGAAGGTATGCAGTTCTATACTGGTTTAGACAGTGTTCTGATTTGTAATGGTGTCCTAGCATCTCTAGGACCAGCAGCCTACAAACTTAAATATCTCTATTCGTCACCTAATTTGGATATCAGAAACCAACTGTTTCTCACTTTAATCAAGCTAAGGGTGTACACAACCAATTTTCAACTTAGCCGAATCTTTGACTTAGCACAGCTCGAGGTGTATAATATTTTCGTTACATGGGTGAAATTTATGTCTATGCAGTGGAGGAAAATTAACATATGGCCTGAAAGGGACACTGTTCGGCACTTTTCTCCGACTGATTTTAAAGCAAAATTTCCAAGAACTCGGGCAATTTTTGATGGAACTGAATGCCCAGTTAAGAAGCCTGCAACAGCTGCCGCCCAACAAGCAACCTTCTCTACTTACAAGAACAGAAATACAGCGAAGGTGCTTGTTGGAGTGACACCTGCTGGGCATGTTTCTTATGTTTCTCCAGCTTATGGTGGATCTGCAAGTGACAGACAAATTGTTGAAAGAAGCAACCTTACCAGAACTGTAGACCAGGGTGACTCGATCATGGCAGATAAGGGTTTTGATGTGCAAGACATGTTTGCACCCATGAATGTAACTGTGAACATCCCCACATTTTTTTTGAAAAAAGGACAAGATGTCAGGAGAGATAGTTCTCAGAGACATAAAAAAATCAAGCAAACGGGTACATGTCGAACGCATCATAGGCCTTGCAAAAACTTACAAAATCCTAAAAAATCCAATGAATCACACACAGTCAATTCTTGCTTCAGAAATTATATTCATTTGTTTCATGCTAACAAATTTCAGGAAAAGCATTGTGTCAAGTAATGCATAGACACATACTAACTCAATGCTAGTATGTACTGTAAAATGTACCATTTTACAGTACATACTAGCATTGATTTAGTATTTGTCTACCTTTTTAGTTTTAATCATATGGCTTGACAAGTTATAATGAGGTGTTTTATGTCAAATATATTCCAGACTTACACTGACTTTGTTGTATGTTTCAAAAATATATACATTTAGTGTATATTTTACCCTTGTTAAATTCTGTACATGTGATTAATGCTCATGAAGGGTCTACATAATTAATTCACATAATTAAATGAAGTGTCAGAACATGTTCAAATTTAAACCAAATTGTTGTGTTTACTTGTTGAATTTGATGTTTATTTACAACTTATAGAGACATTTGTCTAAGTCAGCACTACGAAAGTATTTATTAAAGAAGTCGTCCAAACTAAGTTTCATGTTGCTGATGAACTGTTCATCTCTATGAATGGTGACAACTGTGTGGCCTTTACGCGACCACACAACAAAGTCACACCACTGTCGACCTGTGCACATCATTGCACCACCATTATTTGGTACATATAGATGTGGTTGGCCTTGAGAGCTAACTGTCCAACTACCAGATGGAGGTATGGCACTGAAAGTGGTGACACAGTTTGGTCCCTAGCTGTGTATGAACACTTGACCTCAACCAAGCCATCATCACCCAACGGTCCATATGGAGAACATGCTAGATAGGCAGCATTTCTACACACAACAATGCCACTGCTTCTGACCACCACCTTTTTGTTTGACATGTATTCTTTCAGTGCAGTGCCCTCATATTTTCCCCATGTTTGATTGCTTCAGTGTTGAGGTGTTTGTACTGTGTGAATGATTGTGCTAGCTTTGTGAAGTTTGTTGCTTGTGTGGCTGTACATGTGCGACCAAAGTTGCTTGAGTGCAGAAGCATGGACCTTTTCTCCCTCCACGCCCTGTTTGTGCTCTGTCGCCTGGTTTCAGCTTCGATCTGTCTAACCTGTTCATCTGAAATTGTTGTGATGTTTAAGTGTTCTATAATATATGTTTCATGGTCTTTTTCTAGGTAGTGGTGGTCATGTACAACAGCATGGATATTGGCATTCATATTTACAATCACATTTCTAAATAGGTTTTCATATTCCGCATCAGGCATGTCAACTGCTGGATATGGATCTAGATCCAACACACACTGAAGACTGCCACTAGGACGCAAATTTAAATTTGCCATCTTCACTGGCGAGCCTGTGTGCTTTTTCACATGGTGAAACGTTTGCAACCGCTGGGTGCAGGTCTCAGAACTTACGATTCCCTTTGCGGCCTTTGTCAACGCATACATGTTTGCAATGGGCCTCTGGGCCCATCCCTGCCCCACACTCACACTGACTTTCCTGTACAATGCCACAAACATCAAGCTTAATATCACCTAAAACGTAGATGGTAGACATTTTCATTTCGGCACACACTCGGCCACAAATATAGGTATCTGTGCCACTTTTGGCTGCTCGAATTGAGCGAAGAAACCTAGAATTGTACATATCCTGTGGCTTTGACGAGATGTCAGAATCGAACAGTTGAATGTACACAGCAACTGAGTCCTCAGTCACAGATGGGAGCTGAAAAATAAAGACATTATTTATAGTGATGGTGGTAGTAGTAAATTAAATCATGTAAACAATATATATGACACTTAGCAGGTTCTCTGAGAAAACTGCTGCCCCCTTACCACTAAGATGGAGGCCATCTCTCATGTACATATCTTCCCTCCCAACAAAGTATCCCCATAAATCTGTGAATCCCACCCCCTCTTCTTCACAAATCTGCTCAACTAGTGCGTTGATCGCCATCCTCTTGCAGTTTCTATACGTTGCCCCCTTCCTTCCTTTACTAGTAAAATTCAGTTACATTCATGTGTGCAAACATGTCTTGCACATCAAAACCCTTATCTGCCATGATCGAGTCACCCTGGTCTACAGTTCTGGTAAGGTTGCTTCTTTCAACAATTTGTCTGTCACTTGCAGATCCACCATAAGCTGGAGAAACATAAGAAACATGCCCAGCAGGTGTCACTCCAACAAGCACCTTCGCTGTATTTCTGTTCTTGTAAGTAGAGAAGGTTGCTTGTTGGGCGGCAGCTGGTGCAGGCTTCTTAACTGGGCATTCAGTTCCATCAAAAATTGCCCCGAGTTCTTGGAAATTTTGCTTTAAAATCAGTCGGAGAAAAGTGCCGAACAGTGTCCCTTTCAGGCCATATGTTAATTTTCCTCCACTGCATAGACATAAATTTCACCCATGTAACGAAAATATTATACACCTCGAGCTGTGTTAAGTCAAAGATTCGGCTAAGTTGAAAATTGGTTGTGTACACCCTTAGCTTGATTAAAGTGAGAAACAGTTGGTTTCTGATATCCAAATTAGGTGACGAATAGAGATATTTAAGTTTGTAGGCTGCTGGTCCTAGAGATGCTAGGACACCATTACAAATCAGAACACTGTCTAAACCAGTATAGAACTGCATACCTTCCGGATCATTTTCAAAAGCATCTATTGTTGTTTCTTTTACTACAACTACTTCTATATTTTCTGGTACAGGGTTAACAGTTTGTGTGTTCTTATTACACAATTCAACAGTAGCCTGAACATGCCGATCTACGGAGTGTGATACTATTTCCTCAGGCATGCAAACTTCCTCAAAGTTATCTGTGGTTAGGTCCATTTCCTCTGGTTCAAAAACACAATGCCTCCATCCTGATCATCGCCGACTTCACTTTCCAAAAGGCGCTTTTTGGCACGAACAGCTCTTTCTCCCCTCTTCTCACTGCATGGTGATGGTGCTGTGGTCCACCAGAACACACTTGGCGTGGCATCATCCTTAACTTTTTGCTAAGCGGTGTGACCTGAACCTTGAACAAACTCAGTAATATTAGCTTCATATAACCTTCAGTCAATCCCTACCAATTTATTTATTCATTATTTAAAATAGGACATACCACTATGAAGGCTTTCACAGTAACACACTGTAGTGTAAGTCTGTTGTTTCAGTTATTACTTATTCAAGTTATTTCATGTCATTGTATACAATTGTATTCTTACTGTTTTGTGTTTCAGATATTACATATTACAGTTATTTCATGTCATTGTGTACAATTGTATTTTTACTATTTTGTAACAACGTAAGCAATTTTATTAACCGTCCATGCTTGCTACCACTGTCACAGTGTCAGTGACCGGGTCGAGATAACTAAAATTATTATTTTATTACCAAAATGTGTACCGGAATGATTATATAAGGCATTTATTGTTGATTTATTACTGATTTATATACTTGCCAGAAAAGGTCAGCTGAACGTAATCATCTTGTTTGAAGTGTTCACGGCAAACAACACTGCTCTCGGAAGGCCACCACATCTGTCCCTTTTTGTCCTCAACTCGACGAATGGCAGATACCCACGCCTTGCACCTGGCCCTGTCTTTAGGAAACTGATGCCCCCCTCTATTGTGACAACCGTTAACACAACAGCAAGTAGGCATCGCGCAAGATGAAAGCAGATTCATAACTAGCGCCCCTGGCGTCAGTTGCATGCGTAATCCGCCATATTTGAAAGTCTCCCATTGTCATCGTGGATGTTCAGCAGCCGGTCTACCGTATCGTGAGGACACAACGCATCTATCCAAGGTCGTCTGAGTCACTATCCAGATGGTAATGAGAAAAGCATTGTCTTCGACAATGTACTGAGAAAATCATTGTCTTCAACACGTACCAAGATGTATCTGCCAAGGATCACAAGAGAATACGGGTGGCTGGTGATGTTACTCTCATCTACGAGCTCACCATCACCAGTCCTCTGCCCAAAATGTACAATCCTGAAGAGCAAGAACAACAAGCCGAGCCTTGAGAGCCTGTTGTCTACTTTCAGTCCAGGACAGGATGTGACGATGGAGGCTCGCGACGACGGTGTGTTTGGCCATGATGAGGCGGACATCACCATGATCTCCTACGACATTGATGTTGCCAACTCTGGTAAAAGCGTGATGCGTGTACATAGCGACGACACAGACGTGTGTGTCCTACTGGTATATTGTGTGTATCGGGAGGAGCTGAAGTGCAAGGTGCAGATGGAGCAGTGGGATGGGACAATGCTGGACATCAACGCCACCTGCGCTGATCTAGGGCGACATTGTCTGCCCTTTGGCTTATCGAGAGTCCGACCCTTTTATGTGTATTCCGCCCGTCTGAGGTATGTGTCGATTTTATTTTTAAACATATTCACGCCACTAGCACCCACACAATCAGCAGATAATCTGTTCCATTCATTTACAGTTCTTTGTGAAAATGAAAACTTTCTTATATCTAATCTACTCTGCTCCTTTGCTAATGTAACTTTATGTCCTCTAGTCCTTCTATCTTTCTTAATTGAAGAAAATATATTTCTATAAATATTTTCATAACCATTCAATATTTTAAACACTTCTATCTGATCTCCTCTCAGTCTCCTGGCCTCTAGTGTTGTTAAACCGCATTTTTTGGCGTATTTCGTAACTAAGATCCCTCAGTTTTGGTATCATTTTAGTTGCTCTCCTCTGCACTCTTTCTAGCATATATATGTCCTTCCTGCGATATGGCCTCCACGCTTGAATACAATATTCTAAATGAGGCCTAACTATTGTTTTGTACAGCGGTATTATTAGCTCTTTTTCCTTATACGTTATGTTTCGCCTAATTAATCCAAGGATTTGATTTCCCTTTGAAGCTGCAATTCCGCACTACTCTGAAACCTTCATATCAGCACTAATGGTTAACCCTAAGTCCTTTTCTTTTACGGTAGTACTTAGTACAGTACCCCCCATTGTATATTCTACCTCTTCGTTCCCATGTCCTGTGTGGAAGCATTTACATTTCCCAAAATTGAATAGCATTTACCACTTTTCAGACCATTTGATCAACCTGTCAAGATCATCTTGTAAATTATGTATGTCTCCATCACTTTTAATCCTTCTAAACACTTTTGTACCATCCGCAAATTTCAACACCTTGCTTGTTATTTCATCATCCAAATCGTTGATATATATTAAGAATAATATAGGTCCTAATACTGATCCCTGTGGTACCCCACTCAATACCGATTTCCAGTTTGAAGCCTCCTAATCAACTACTACACGTTGTCTTCTGTCAATCAGCCATTGTTCTATCCAGTTTATTATAACATTTCCTATGCCATGGGCCTTTAGTTTCAGCAGTAATCTTTGATGTGGTACTTTGTCGAAAGCTTTTTGAAAATCTAAGTAGACGATATCTACTGGTGATCCCTCATCTACCCACTTAGTGATGTTTTCCAAAAACATAACATATTTGTTAAGCATGACCTCGCTTTAAAAAACCATGTTGAGATGGGTGGATCAAGTTTTGTTTAATAAGAAAATCCGCCATGTGATCTTTAATTAGTCTTTCTAATAATTTGCAAATCACTGATGTTAAACTCACTGGTCTATAGTTCTCTGACTAGTTTCTCGACCTTTTTTAAATAACGGTATAATATTTGCCTCTTTCCATTCTAAAGGAACCACTACCTCTTCTAATGACAAATCGAAAACTGTTGCAAGCGGTACGCTAATTTGTTCTACAATTTTCAATAGTAGTTTGGGCGGAATCCCATCCACTCCAGGTGATTTATTATCCTTCATAGCCCTTATTTTCTTAGCTACCATTTCCGGGGTTACAATTAGTTGTCCTAAATAGTCTGAATCTGCCCTCTTGAACTTAGCCTCTGGTACTGGCAGTGAACTAATATCTTCCCTGGTAAACACTTAACTAAAGTACTCATTCAGGTCTTCTGCCAATAAGAATCCCTCTGATATTATATTTCCAGCACTATCTTCTAGAGGACCGACCTTATCTTGAACTTTCTGTTTGCTTCGAACATATGCATAAAAATTCTTGCTGTCATGTTTTATATTACTAGCTAATTGTTGTTCATAGCTTCTCTTTGAATTTATAATTTCAGCTGTAGCTTGGTTAAATGCTTCTTTATAACTGTTGTAGTCTTCATCATTTCCAGTACATCTATATTACTTCCACATCAATTGTTCATACTTAATTTTTCTAATGGCTTCTTTCGGTAAGTGTTTCTTTTTGGACCGTTTCCCTTGTTTTTTGAAGGGTACAAATTTGTCGACTATGCACTTAATTTCACTCTTTAATACATTCCAGCATTCTGTTGCTGTCTTATTTTGCAGTGTGTTAGTCCAGTCTATCTTTGCTAAATATTTCCTCATGTCCTTATACCTTCCTTTGTGGAAATTTCTCCTATACTGCTTTTTACTATTCCTTTCTGATTTTACTTTGATGGTAAAATGTATCTGGTTGTGATCGCTACTCCCCAGTAGCTCACGTATCTTGACATTGTCAACTAATTCATTCTGTGTGGACAAAACTATTTCAAACACAGCACTTGCTAGATATTTTGATTAGGTAGCATTGTTGTTAAAACTAAGCAAGGGCGATAGTCGGGCGGCGTAACGTAACGTAATTGATTGTATTTAAATTAGGTCACTACCGGTAATGTTAGCGTTCGTGACAGGATAAATAGTCGGCTGTGTAACTGAAATTTGTAACCTAAAGTGTGCTGTAGTACACAGGAAACAGTCTTGATAAAGACTAAATTAGTTAAGTTATTAAATAAATTCTGATCGAGATATGGCGCCTTGCAAACGGCAAGTGAAGGCAAAGCGACACATGGTGTGTGATCACTGCCACAGCTGGGTAGATTTTGCATTGTCCGGCTGTGGGAAGTCATGGGCAGAAACCATGGAGGAAGGATTCACCTTTCAGTGCATTGGGTGTTGGAAGGTGGAGTGTCTGCAGAAGGAGATAGTTAGGGATGGGAATTAGCAAGGAGGCAGGTCGAATGGAGAGAGACGACAGGGAGAGAGATGAGAATACTGCAAGACTGAAGGAGAATAGCAGTGGCAAGAAAACTGAGGAAAGGAGATTGAGAGGAGGGAAGGTGATTGGAGGGGAAGAAATTGGAAAATCGACGACAGAAAACGTGACAAGCGTGAAGGTGACAGGGAAGAAAGTGACCGTAGAGAAGGAGGGAGGGAAGATGGGACGGGAGAGGAGAGAAGAAAATTAGATGGGAGGAAAGATGAAGGGACGAAAGGAAGTGAGAGCAAATGTGATAGAAGAGAAGTCGATAAATGGGACGCTGACAGGAGGAAAGGTGACAAGAGAAAAAGCGACAGGAAAGAATGGACCGGAAGAGAATGGGACAGGAGAGAAGACGACGGGGGGAAAGACAACAACCAGACAGATGCAAACCGAAGAAGGAGCTATTCTAAGGCAGTGATTGAGGGGGCAATGAGGAAAGAGAGGGTGTTTATGGGCGAATCCATTATGAGAAAGACGGACAAGACACTGAGCGTGGGGAAAGACGTCGTTGTTTGTCTACCGGGGCTAGAATTGAACATGTCACTGACTGGGTAGAGAAGGTATTGGGACATGGCAAGGGGGTCTATACTGGTACATGTAGGAACAAATAATGCAGACAGGGAGGGAACAACTGCGATAGTACAGAAGTATAGACAGTTAGTAAGGAAGCTAAAGAAGACAAAAGTTGAACAGGTTATTCTTACAGGAATTTTGCCAGTAATGGGAGAAAGGGGAGCAACATATAGAAACTGCAAGAGGATGGCGATTAACGCACTAGTTCAGCAGATGTGCGAAGAAGAGGGGGTGGGATTCACAGATTTATGGGTATACTTTGTTGGGAGGGAAGATATGTACATGAGAGATGGCCTCCATCTTAGTGGAAAGGGGGCAGCAGTTTTCTCAGAGAAGCTGCTGCGATCTGCTGACGGTGGGACAGGTTGCATCTATTTAAACTAGATTCGCAGGGGGGACTCACAGAAAAGCCTGAAAATGAAGGCATAGATAAAGACAGCACAAATAAATCAGAAAATAATAGTCTGGAAAACTCTTCTGAAGCTGGATATAAATGTGTGTGTTTAAATGCAAGGAGTATAGTAAACAAAAGAAATTAACTAAACATTATGGTAGAAGATATTGACCCTCATGTAATAGGTATAACCGAATCCTGGACCACCACCGATATATCAGATGCCGAATTGGGACAGACAGGATATGTAATGTTTAGAAAAGATAGAATAGGAAGAAAGGGAGGTGGAGTTATTTTATATATATTAAAGAATCTATCCAGGCTTATGAAATAAAATTAGAAAGAGAAGCAGATTGCGAAGAAGCTGTTTGGTGTAACATAGTTACAGGTAACTCAACGTTAACAGTTGGGTTAGTTTATCGAAGTCCAAACATAAGCATAGAAGAGAATGAAAAAATACAAAACGCTATAAGGGAAGTTAGCAAACGGGACTGTATTATTATGGGGGATTTTATCCACGGGCATATACAATGGAAATCTCTTCAGAGTATGGGGAGTGAGAACCACAAGTTTTTAGTGTTAGTTCAAGATACTTTCCTTTCTCAACATGTGCTAGAACCAACCTGGGGTGAGAATGTGTTTGAAATAGTTTTGTCCACACAGAATGAATTAGTTGACAATGTCAAGATACGTGAGCTACTGGGGAGTAGCGATCACAACCAGATACATTTGACCATCAAAGTAAAATCAGAAAGGAATAGTAAAAAGCAGTATAGGAGAAATTTCCACAAAGGAAGGTATAAGGACATGAGGAAATATTTAGCAAAGATAGACTGGAATAACACACTGCAAAATAAGACGGCAACAGAATGTTGGAATGTATTAAAGAGTGAAATTAAGTGCATAGTCAATAAATTTGTACCCTTCAAAAAACAAGAAAAACGGTCCAAAAAGAAACACTTACCGAAAGAAGCCATTAGAAAAATTAAGTATGAACAAATGATGTGGAAGTAATATAGATGTACTGGAAATGATGAAGACTACAACAGTTATAAAGAAGCATTTAACCAAGCTACAGCTGAAATTATAAATTCAAAGAGAAGCTTTGAACAACAATTAGCTAGAAATATAAAACATGACAGCAAGAGTTTTTATGCATATGTTCGAAGCAAACAGAAAGTTCAAGATAAGGTCGGTCCTCTAGAAGATAGTGCTGGAAATATAATATCAGAGGGATTCTTATTGGCAGAAGACCTGAATGAGTACTTTAGTTAAGTGTTTACCAGGGAAGATATTAGTTCACTGCCAGTACCAGAGGCTAAGTTCAAGGGGGCAGATTCAGACTATTTAGGACAACTAATTGTAACCCCGGAAATGGTAGCTAAGAAAATAAGGGCTATGAAGGATAATAAATCACCTGGTGTGGATGGGATTCCGCCCAAACTACTATTGAAAATTGTAGAACAAATTAGCGTACCGCTTGCAACAGTTTTCGATTTGTCATTAGAAGAGGTAGTGGTTCCTTTAGAATGGAAAGAGGCAAATATTATACCGTTATTTAAAAAAGTTCGAGAAACTAGTCAGAGAACTATAGACCAGTGAGTTTAACATCAGTGATTTGCAAATTATTAGAAAGACTAATTAAAGATCACATGGCGGATTTTCTTATTAAACAAAACTTGATCCACCCATCTCAACATGGTTTTTTAAAGCGAGGTCATGCTGAACAAATATGTTATGTTTTTGGAAAACATCACTAAGTGGGTAGATGAGGGATCAGTAGATATCGTCTACTTAGATTTTCAAAAAGCTTTCGACAAAGTACCACATCAAAGATTACTGCTGAAACTAAAGGCCCATGGCATAGGAAATGTTATAATAAACTGGATAGAACAATGACAGAAGACAACGTGTAGTAGTTGATTAGGAGGCTTCAAACTGGAAATCGGTATTGAGTGGGGTACCACAGGGATCAGTATTAGGACCTATATTATTCTTAATATATATCATCGATTTGGATGATGAAATAACAAGCAAGGTATTGAAATTTGCGGATGGTACAAAAGTGTTTAGAAGGATTAAAAGTGATGGAGACAGACAGAATTTACAAGATGATCTTGACAGGTTGATCAAATGGTCTGAAAAGTGGTAAATGCTATTCAATTTTTGGAAATGTCAATGCCTCCACACAGGACATGGGAACGAAGAGGTAGAATATACAATGGGGGCTACTGTACTAAGTACTACCGTAAAAGAAAAGGACTTAGGGTTAACCATTAGTGCTGATATGAAGGTTTCAGTGTAGTGCGGAATTGCAGCTTCAAAGGGAAATCAAATCCTTGGATTAATTAGACGAAACATAACGTATAAGGAAAAAGAGCTAATAATACCGCTGAACAAAACAATAGTTAAGCCTCATTTAGAATATTGTATTCAAGCGTGGAGGCCATATCGCAGGAAGGACATATATATGCTAGAAAGAGTGCAGAGGAGAGCAACTAAAATGATACCAAAACTGAGGGATCTTAGTTACGAAATACGCCTAAAAAATGCGGTTTAACAACACTAGAGACCAGGAGACTGAGAGGAGATCAGATAGAAGTGTTTAAAATATTGAATGGTTATGAAAATATTGATAGAAATATATATTTTTTAATTATGAAAGATAGAAGGACTAGAGGACATGAAGTTACATTAGCAAAGGAGCAGAGTAGATTAGATATAAGAAAGTTTTCATTTTCACAAAGGACTGTAAATGAATGGAACAGATTATCTGCTAATTGTGTGGGTGCTAGTAGTTTAAAAATAAAATCGACACATACCTCAGACGGGCGGGATACACATAAAAGGGTCGGACTCTCGATAAGCCAAAGAGCTTCCATGTCCACCTGCCATCCAGAGTGGCAATCTTGTTAAATCTTGTTATGTACAAGCACCACACTTGCCATGGACACTCATAAGGGACCACTTTTTGAAAGAAAGCCCGTCAGCCACAGGAAGTTTCAAGATGGCCGCTATTTTTTTTAATGGCCGCCATTTCCGACATAAAAATACTATTTTCGACATAAAATTTGACAGAATAATTAGATTTTTAATGATCTTGATATGGAATCATGTCTTGTTGACTATGCGTAATTTGAATGTAAATCTATAAATATTCCCAGTTGCAGCTTTCTATAATTAATTTTTAGCTATTCGTTAAGCATTACAGAAGGAATGTTTAATGCACCTTCCTAAATTGACTGCTTACCCCCTGTACATGTTACTGTACCATCAGAACAATCAAATGGAGTTCAACTAATTTAATAGCTGTGTAGCTGTGAGTCACTCTGGTCAGTTGTTCCGCCACGTCAACAATAGTACTAGCAATCGACTGTTGATGTCATTTATTATTATCTTTGCACTTATAACACTTATCAACTTAGCGATCACTTAACATTCCGGTATGAACGTGTTTGTTCTAGACGGCTTTCTAGTCCACACATGATCTTTGTACGTATGGCATTCCTACAGTCATGCATACAGATGATGAGTCAATACTGGCATCTGCAGCTGCACAGTGCTCTTCAGATGAGACCGAAGTCATAACATGTGCACCTTACACAACATTCCTTCTTGCATTCACACATGGTCAGCTGTTAACAACTATGTCTAATGGGCACACACACACGCACACACGCACACACGCACACACGCACACGCACACGCACACACACGCACACACAAACACACACACACACACACACACACAAACACACAAACACACACACAAGCACATACACACACAGACACAGATACACACACGCACACGCACTCACACATACATATATATATACACACACACGCATACACACGCACCCGCACACGTTCACACACAAGAACACGGACACATACTTACACACAAACCCGTACAAATATTATAAATAAATAAAATATATGCATATATGTGTTTGTGTGTTTGTGTGTTTGTGAGCGCATGTGCGCGTGTGTGACTGTGCGCGTGTGTTTGTGCGCTTGTGTGCGTGCGTGCGTGCGTGCGTGTGTGCCGGTGTGCCGGTGTACCTGTGTGCCAGTATCCCAAATGCCAAAATAAGACAACCTTTGAAAAGTCCACTAAATACACCGCAATCTGATTGGTTAGTTACTATAGACACCTTTAGTTGAAGACCGTGGAGCCAACGCAGTTGTTCATCCTCGCACTCTGGATATTGCTGTTGTTCAATGATATCGTTCCTGGCCTAATTTACAGTAAATGTTTGCTTTACAACTTGACACGGCCCCTAGCATTTCTGGTTTTACCAATACAGTACTACACCATCGTTACTCAACGCCACCGACGTTATGCATGCCAAGGTAAAGGTATGACGATTTGGAAACACATTAAATTATTCAACTGTTCGTTGGAATTATGGCGTATTTTCTTAAGGTGAAAGCCGGGCAGTTATGTTAAGTAACATGAATATGCCATTTGCAATGTTCGTCTACGACACTTACATGGTAATCTTGTTGAATCCGTTGTTTTAAATCAGTTATTGTTGTTATCGTTGCAGTTATTATCAAATATATATTCTTGATTGTCAACGTATTCGTCAATATTGGTCGATATATTTTGCAAACATTACTATAACTGCACTCTTTACTGGTAAAGTTAACTATTTCAATTTCCGTTTTTTACAACTTTGCCTTGACGGATATTACAAAATTACAACGTGTGCACAATTTTTGACCAAGGGTTGTAATATGAGCCCGGTTTTCTCAATCATTTCTGACATCTCTGCGCTGGCTGTCTGTCCGGTATCGTGTCATTTGGAATGTTCATCAAGTTGGAAGAATAATTTAAGGTGACGTTTATTGTATAACTAACAAATATCACTCACGTCAACGTTTCGACTGCCGTCAGCATTCTTAATTTCTGGTTTATTCATCCTGTGCTCAGATGATGTGGCGTGCAGGCTGTCCCATACGTAATTCAGTCTGTATCACACCTCTTCTTGATTCACGTTGAAACGGTCCAGAAACAAACCAGTTCCTCTGAAGGCTGCCGATGGCAGTCGAAATGTTGAAGTGAGTTTCAATTCTTAGTTGTGCCATGACGAACATTTGTTTCTTGTTGTTGTCATTATTGTTGTTGTTGTGGCTGCTGTAGTAACAGCTGCTGTAGTGTGTCCTGTTCCATTTTGTCAATTTCAGATGCAAGTACGTAATTACCTGGTTAGGCTGATATGGAAGTTTTGTCGAAATGTTATTAGTACTTGCTATGTGTGCTATATCAAATAAGTATCATTTAGTGCATATCTGGTTGGCCGCCTTAAGTGCATACACAGTACTTGAGTTGCAATAAATAGAGCCAACAAGGGCACATATTATATAGGAATCCGTTAAAATTAATTCGTGTTGCTATTTTTCCCTAATAGGCGAAACTAACAAAATGTATACTTGTATTTTTTAAATGTGTTTTATTTGTATTTCTGTATATAGTTTGATGTACAGCAATGCGAATATTAATTAATTTGGTGCAATAAAAAATGAAAATAATAAAGTTGCTATTATTGTATATTCTGACATAATTAAAACAAAATGTTAAAACGATTTTTTTTAGCCAAGTTGGGTTTCAGTTCCTAATGGTTATTCGATCCCAGATTACAGCACGTAATCACGTATGGCAGCCTACACCCAGGCACGCAGGCACTCACTCTCGCGCGGACACACAAACACACACGCGCGTGCATGCATGCATACACACACAAACACACATGCACACACAAGTATCCTGAATTAAATAATGGATTATCGTGCGAAACGAAAACCGGTCACATATATTAAAATATAATCGAATATATATATATATATATGGATAATATATATATATATATATATAATCCATATAATTATTTAAACTCCGGCTGAGTCCACCTAATATAAATTTCGTACCTGCGCTAGTGTTATTCATTGTAGTATTAAGAACAATATTTGAATACCAATGAAGCAAGAGACACACATCGTACTCGTCAAGCAAAATTACATGTAATTCGAATTTGCATAAAACCATTCATTTCTATTATCATCCTCTTACATATCCACTGAACTGTTTGTTACAGTTTCTTGCTCAGCGACCGGGCGTTGATATGCTTCTGTTGTTGATGATCGTCTGCTCCCAGTTCCCACAAACAATCTCCACACTAATCTCCCTACATATACGACCCTACCTCCTCTGCGCTGGTGCGTATGTGTTTCACTCATTGCGAGGAGAACAACACCTGTGCAGCGTCTAGTCAACACTGCAAGAACCTTTGCAAAAGAGCGGAGAAAGCCTGCCTTAGGAGATGTTTACATGAGGCGAAGGAGAAATACCAAGAAAACGTGTGAACTTCAGTTGGACAAACACCATCTATATTATAACACAGAATGTTTGTTTGTTTCTATGTTTATTTGTTGGAGCACACTCCGCTTAATTGCGCATGCATGGGCTGATATTTTGAAGATATTTTATGGCGGTCCGCAGATTTAGACTGGGGCTTTCAGAACGAAACAAAATTACCTAACCTAAGTTAAGGGTTAGCCCAGACGAATCTGGGGTAGGTGGGCTTTCCTTGTTTGGGGGTTGGGGTGGGTGGGAGTTCACGATAGGTCTTGAAGATTTGGAGGTCGGTCAATATTCAATATTCATAATTATGCAAACAATAATATTTTTGGTATAGCATGCGGTTAGAATTCAATGCAAATTATTGGAGAGTTGGTCCGCTAAACGGAACAATTCCTCAGCGAATTATTTTCAAGAAAACACGACAAATTATCATTATTCTACGCATGTCTGTCAAAGCAGTGGCAGACATTTGAGGGAATGCTACACCAGTGACATTATGCACGCCAATGCACGTTAACGAGGATTGTAAATCGCTTCTATTTCTTCGCGTGTTGGTTGAATTTTAATAGACATGACTTAAAAGTCGTGTTTATGTAATAACTAATCGCTCTATTGTGTACCACAGGAAATACGTGATTAGAAGATCACTCCAACTAAATATCTGCTATACGTCCGAGAGAACAAGAAACGTCATGATGGCAATGATAGTTATGTGTCAGTTGGTGGCCACGTTGAATTCCGTAATAGCAGATACATGCAGTCATTTCAAATAATAAATCTGGTTATGAATGTTGTTTACAGTCCTTTTTGGTGACAACACTCCCATTTTTCAGTCGTGTTTACATAAGGCGGTGCATGTTTACGGTCGCACGTTCACGATCGTACGTTTATGTAAACGCACTAACCACGCAAACATACATACACACTCTTACCGGATGGTGCTATGGGTATTTGTTGCTGCTGTTGTTGCTATAGCATCTGCAGCTGCTGTTGTATCTAATCAACTATGTAAATTCAGAAACACAACGCTTAATAAGATACGATTTTTAACATGTACGTATTTGTAGAAAACGAAGGCAATCTTTCGGAAGATCTTGCGCATATCATACAAAGACAATGTCACTAACGAAGACGTTCGAAACAAGATCAAACAAGCCATCGGACCTTACGAAGATCTCCTTACAACAGTCAAGAAGCGTAAACTGAAGTGGTACGGCCACGTCTCACGATCATCTGGCCTTGCAAAGACCATCTTGAAGGTACCGAAAGTGGGGGGGGGGGGGAAGAAGAAGAGGAAGACAAAAAGAGAGATGGGAAGACAGCATCAAAGAGTGGACGAGACTGTAGTTCGCCGACTTTCAGAGGGCTGTGGAGAACAGGGAAACGTGGAGAGAGCTGGTTCCGAAGTCGTCAGTGGTGCCCCAACGATCCTTATGGGTTATTGGAAAATGAAGTGAAGAAGATACAGCAAAAATGTACAAAATGCCGTATTTCACAAACATGTTATCGACATGTGGTTGGCAAGTTAGTGTCTGCTTTGTGAATTTACTAGGTAAAATATACCAAAGTCAATTCGCCGCGACCATTGAACACGCATTATTAATTCAGCCTCGGATATCATTTAAGCAATATACACGTAAATAATTCCTTCCCTTATTGTTATCTAACTTTGTCACTGTATTCGTGTGTTGCAGATTTCGTGTGGTAGCCGGAGCGTTGTTCTGCTTTTGTTGTTGGCGACTTTCTGCTCCTTATCTCCACAAACGGGTGGCGCCATCATTCCAGATCATATGAAGTACTATTTCTCTTGCATCGAAGTGTGTGAGAAGGACAACGCAAAGTGTTACAGTGATTGTGAATTGAACAACAGTTGTGAGGCTTCTGAACAGTTCTGCAAGAATTTGTGTCTGAAGCTGTCTGTAGCGTGCCATAGGAAATGCTACAGTGAGACAGCGAGACGATTCCATGAAACACATCCAGACGCATAACAGTACATTGCTTGCATGCGAGCTAGGCACATTCCCATCGCATGCTAACAGAACGTTCAAGAACTTGGAGGCCTTGGGATACTGTGGATACATTCGGAAAATCAAGTATGTTGTGAGGTAAATAATATCTTCTGAACGAATAAAGAAACCAGAGTTCATCTACATTGACGGAAGCTCATAATGACTAATGATCATTCACACATGTCGTTAATATATTAAGTATATCAAATAGGCGTCCTAAAATTGTTGTAAGTCATACGTCATTGTCATGTATTTAGTATCTTTGTTGTCGTACAAAACATGTTTTATTCTACATTTCCGGTTACCCACTTAAACATTATTACATGTGCTTTTTGATACCAGTAGATTAGCCCATTTAATAATACAATTATTCATGGTTATATAAGATCAAAGGCTTCAGTTACATTAATAAATACCTTTTCATGATAATAGCTTTGTTATCAATTCCACTTTTTCTGAAACAGTGATGGCATTCTTCTATCGTGTGGGACTATATTGTGATTACTGCAACTATGACGACATGGGAGTTGTCCTTCCCAAATACTGCTTCAAACAGCGTCATGCTGTACTTTAATAAAACTCAAACATTGGTTCCTCTATTCCAACATGTCTGTGTTTGTTGATAGTTTAGCATTATCCTTATCACGAAATACGTTCACTTTTTCCCAATAGTAAAGGACAATATATTGTTTTTAGTAAATAACTACAATCATACAAAAAAGAATATATATATATATATATATGTAATCAAACTCCAATATTTTGTTTTTCGGTTTGCTAATATTGTATAACACATAAGATGAAACTACCGTAAAAAGCATGGGCGTTGTCCTTCCCAAATCCTGCTGCAAACAGCGCCATGCTGCAATTTCACAAAACTTAAACAGTAGTTCCTCTGTTCCAACAAGCCTGTTTGTGTTGATAGTTTAGCAATACCCTTATCACGAAAGACGTTCACTTGTTCCCAATGTTAATGGACAATATCTTTTTTAGTAAATAACTACAATCATACAAAAAAGAATATATATATATATATATATATATATATATATATGTATATACGTATAATCAAACTCCAATATTTTGTTTTTCGGTTTGCTAATAATGTGTAGCACATAAGGTAAAACTACCGTAAAATATTACAACCATTTTGTGTTGCAAGCAGTTTCATGACATATTTGCATTATAAAGGTAAACGTTTATTATGACATCCGTAGGTTGGTGCTTTTACTGGAATCACATGCCAGTATTCTAAAGGTATACACATATTATTAAAAATTAAATCCAACTATATACAATGTATATATATTTCCACTTTTTTTGGAAAATACATTGATATTTTATTTCGAAAAATCATTGATACTAAAACAATGGTTATTTTATAATCACAACTACTATGGTAAATAAGTACACATAAGAGACACACAAATGTACCATGAATATACGTTTTTATATAGTGTAGAATGCAATACTTAGAACTGCTCTCAGCGCTTTACACTTAACTCCGTGGCAGACCTGTTTAATCGAACGCCATCTCAACTTCTCTGGGAAGAATCCGGCCGCACTGCAATTGGTGTGTGAAGATTCTTTGTACATAAATGTCAACAACTGTCTATGCTCAGGAACTGATTCACACATCTGAGTGAACTGGAGCAACGTAGAGTGAACGACACAGCAGTATAGGATTCGAATCCGGGTTCTCTTCCACTATATCCAGATGTCATAATAAACGGTGATAACATAATAAAAATTGCAGTGCTATTGTCATATAGCTTGACTAATGGACATGTATAACAAAACAGATGCGGGATAATTTATATTATTTGACTTCATATAGCACAATATAACTGATACTGGTTTAAAATGAATAATATATTGTTTAGGAGAAGCCTGATATTCGACATATTGTGTCTTTATCGATTTCTGATTGATATAGTACATTAACCGTCATGTGTAATGTAAATTCATCAGCTGTAAACGCACGGTTTGATAGTCTTCTTGTTGTTTAAGTTGATCGTATTTTTTTGCACTCATTCCACGTTATACATCACACCATGTCTAAAGTTTTAAGTTTACTGATGTTTTGCGTAGAAAATAAAGTTGTTATGTATGACGAAATAGAAAACAGTTGGCTTTGCAATGGTATCGAGTTTGTTTTCGTGGGATAATTAATAATGTGGTGAATGCGGACTTACAAAATGTGTTTCGCGGGTATTGGTTATATTTGTTATAATTGGGTACCTGTCGAATAGCTAACAACGTATTTATTATAACTTCATCGCCTTAATGAGAATTCTTCATATCTAGCTTGACAGGGAACATAAAGTTAAACATATTTAATAACATATTTTGATTTACAATTATGTTTCTGACTTAAACATCAGATAATTTTAACATAACATTTTGTTTACAGTCGCACCAGCATATATACAATATATAGTTAAACAGTATTTGTTTTAACGGTAAATGGTTGGTGTACTAGCAACGAAAACACAACACTAACATCAATTTTTTCTGAAGAGTTTGTATAATTCCATGATGTAATCGTGTAATTAACTTATGATTGACCATTTAATGATAACAATAGGCTAGCCATATAATTTTGCTACAAACTTTATAATTTTAACACAACTGGCGCCTCTAGAATAACAACACTTATTGTTCAAATATGTCATCATCATCCAGAATGTTTTTGTCGTTGGCTAGAATGTCTTACACACTTGCGATAGAGGTTTGTGATGTTATTTGTTATAACATTTCCCATTCTTTATATTCTGTTTTCCCTATTCGAACCCGTCTCGCGCTGGTGTCTTTAACAAAGCACACACACTTACATATATACACACACACGCACACACACACGCACGCACCCACACACGTTCACGCACAAGCACACGGACACATACGCCAGTGTGCCACTGTGCCAGTGTGCCAGTGTGCCTGTGTGTTTGTGTTTCTGTGTTTCTGTGTTTCTGTGTGCTGTTTGCCTGTTTCGTATTTGTTTTCCAAAATAACCCCGCTAAAGGCAGCGGAAGAAAAGTCCACTAAACGCATCGGAATCTGATTGGTTATTTACTATAGACACCCTTCAGTTGCAGACCGTGGAGCCAACGCAGTTGTTTATCTTCTCACTACGGATATTGTTGTTGTTCAATGATATCGTTCCTGGCCTAATTTACAGTGACTTGTTGCATTACAACGTGCCACGGCGCCTAGCGTTTCTGGTTTTACCAATACAATACTACACCATCGTTACTCAGCGCCACCGACGTTATGCATGCCAAAGTAAAAGTATGACGATTTGGAAACACATGAAATTATTCAACTGTTCGTTGGAATTATGGCGTATTTTCTTAAAGTGAAAGCCGGGCAGTTCTGTTATGTAACACGAATATGCCATTTGTAATGTTCGTCTACTACACTTACATGGTAATCTTGTTGAATCCGTTGTTTTAAATCAGTTGTTGTTGTTAACGTTGCAGTTATTATCAAATATAGATTCTTGACTGTTAACGTATTCGTCAATATTGGTCGATATATTTTGCAAACATTACTATAACTGCACTCTTTCCTAGTAAACTTAACTATTTCTAGTTTCATTTTTTACAATATTGTTTTCTCACTCATTTCTGACATTTCTGCGCTGGCTTTCTGTCCGATATCGTATAATTTTGAATGTTCATCAAGTTGGAAGAATAATTTAAGGTAACGTTTATTTACAAATAACAATTATCACTCACGTCAACGTTTTGACTGCTGTCAGCATTCTTAATTTCTGGTTTGTTCATCCTGTGCTTAGATGGTGTGGCGAGCAGGCTGTCCCATACGTAATTCAGTCTGTATCACCCTCTTCTTTGTTCAGGTTGAAACGGTCCAGAAACAAACCAGTTCCTCTGAAGGCTGCCGACAGCAGTCGAAACGTTGAAGTCAGTTTCAATTCTTAGTTGTGCCATGACGAACATTTGTTTCTTGTTGTTGTTATTAGTATTGTTGTTGTGGCTACTGTAGTAACAGCAGCTTTAGCAGTTCTGTTCCATTTTGTCAATTTCAGATGCAAGTACGTAATTACCTGGTTAGGCTGATATGGAAGTTTTGTCGCAATGTTATTAGTACTTGTTTTGTGTGCTATATGAAATAAGGATCATTTAGTGCACGTCTGGTTGGCCGCTTCAAGAGCATACACAATACCTGAGTTGCAATAAATAAAGCCAACAAGGGCACATATGATATAAGAATCCGTTAAAATTAATTCGTGTTGCTATTTTGTTCTAATAATCTTCATATCCTTCCTTTTATCAATCAGTTTCCATGAGTCTTCAGTAATACACTGTTCTCTGTTGGACCCTCTTCTCCTTCCTAAAACTACATTCGCGCTCTCCTTTACGGCTTGAAGGAATAGCTGCCATTGCTCTTCTAAGTCGATTGAATGTTGCAGCGCTTGGAATCTGTTCTAGTTTCCTCGTAGAATTGTTTTGATATGTCTATGTTCTTTAAGTTGTCTGTCGCACATGGCCTGACCGTCTTCACTGTCTTGACTCTCTTTAACTTCAAGCGGATCGTACCAATCACAAGGTTGTTGTCAGAGCCAACACCTGCCCCTCTGTAGGTCCGAACGTCCTGTAGAGATGTACGCCATCTACTACTAATGCAGACATGATCAATCTCATTCGAAGTATTGCAATCTGGTGAGATTCAGGTTTTCTTGTGGATGCGTTTATGTTTGAAGAAGGTGTTGCCAATTACTGATGAAGTCATCTACCTACAAGCAGTTCACTGCTATGAGAAAGGAGATGAAAAAAGCTGCAAGAACATGCATGGGCTATGGAGAAACAGCTATATTGCAATATTTACAATTTGTTAAAACTGGCAGGAGATTTAAAACAGATAATTGACTGCCACAAGCAGCATATCACGGGGCAAAACACAACGCGTTGGACGATCGTCTGCAATTAGAAGTGAGGGAAAAGAAACAGGCCGGATACTTTCTCATTCCTATCATAAGTGACTAATGATAAGAAGAAGCAACTGAAGAAGGAAAATACATTTGATCTTCAATACATGCATTTTATAATGTGTGAGGAAAATACAAAAATCATATCCTGCTTGTTTGTGAGCCAATACCCAACCATGTTGTTACGGTACGCTTCAAAAAAGCAACAATATCTGCTTAATATACAACATAAAACAAAATTTTCCTTTGAAACTAAGTCCGGGCGTGTTATGTAATCACGAATATCAAGAAGAGTTTATAGATGATCACTTGAACAGTTTGGAAACTACTGCAGTAATGTTGCCGATTAGCAACGAATGGAAATTGTTTTGCCAGATGGCAAGTACATAAAGCGGACACAACAAGTGCTTGGGGAGTTTCTGACAAGGTAGTCCTACTCCAAACCCTTCACTGAGGATATGGTTATATTACGTGAGCATATGACACCTATGACAACTCAATGTAAACGGACCAACAAACTCTTGATTCACACTCATATATACATATATAATTACATCTCCACCGGTGATATGTAATAGGCCTAGCTCTAGTTAAAATCGGAACAGTCGCACAATACATCCACATAAATTGCCGTTATTTTGTTGTAATGAGTTTTTTCAGTCGGTTATCCCAACCCGTCTCCAGCGTCATCGCAAAGTGTCCAGCGTCGTCATTTGTTAGCAGTCAATTATGACCTATTTTGTGTTATTTGTTAATTTCTTGGCTCCCACTTCGCGTTCCAATCCCCCGGATACATATAACAGTTAGCATAGTCAAATATAATTGATCAATGTTACTGACTGTGTTTTATATATACTTCCAAACACGTTTATGAAAGAGCTGCAATAATAAAAAAAGGCCTTTCCAGGACACAACACAGTGCTGAAATTATCACCAAAGAATTAATGACGGCAACGAAATGTTTCCAAGTCAAATGCTATATTATACTTGTAGATTCTTTTATTAAATACACACTAGATGATTAAAAAAGATAACGTCCGTTTACATGTAATATAAAATGGTCAAATTGTACGTAGTATAGTCATTTTCGTCGATGACGCTGGACACAAGATCAAGGTTGACTTCAAATAGCTGTCATAACAAAAGTAACTCATGTTACATTGAACTAATTTTATGGAAACTACTCGCCTTTATATGTACAATAAGAAAATATAACTTACTTGTTTAGGATCAAACACATATTTTTGGACCTGCTACAACCCCATTTGTACACTTTTTTGGGACATTGTCCCTATTAATTTATTTCATCATAGCTTTCACCAGGCATGGTTTAAGATAGCTCAATTAATTTAATGAATTAACTTTCTAGAAAATCACAAATTAATTACCGTTAATGTAAATAATTAGGAAGATGTTAATTTACTATAATAACAAATCACAATGATCTTCCAATTTGTTTTTAAATTGGATATTAATTAGCATTATTTTCTGCAATCCGGTATTCATTACCACAGGCTTGCTGTCAGCACTAATAATTAGCTTTGGTAACCATGGTCCACAGAAAACACAGCCACTTAGCCAGTGACCCTAGTTCAACTAACCGCAGCGGTTCTTAGTGGCTTCTTCGTCGCGACACAAACCGGGGTCGCCAAACCATTTTGAATGGGTCGCTAAGAATCTTCAGTAACCAACGGTTTCTTCCATTGCCCCAATTGCCCATCGTACCAGATGCATGAGAGACGAATAATTATGCCAAATGTTGCGTGAATTGGAACTGCTGTGTGATACAATATCACAATAATAATGTATGATGCCGCCGAAAATGTGTCACAAGCACAGTGGGCGAAAGTGTGTGCCGCTTTCGACTGGCTTCATTCTGAAGCCTTCAAAGTAGGCCTACTCTTACTCTCACAGGCATCATTTTAGTCAACGTCATCAGTATCATCATCATCATTGAGCAGCCGTAGTGGTTGGACGAAGGCCTCAGCATGTCGTCTCCAGATATGCCTGTCTTGCGCTCTCCTTTGCCAGATGGTACCTTTCCAGTACTCATTGTCTCGGGTCTTCCTGTAGATCGTTTCCTTTCGTAAGGTCTCCAGGTAATGATACGCGATGTTCATCGGTTATGTCGTTGCCTGCTGATGTGGCCTGCCCCGGTCCACGTGTGTCTTCTGATTTGTTCTATCACGTCTATGACCTTTGTCTTCTCTCTTACCCAGGTGTTTGTTTTCTCTCCCGATATGTGATGTTTAACATACTTCTTTCCATGTTTGTTTGTGCGGCTGCTAGCTTGTTCTTTGCCTGGTTGGTGAGTGTCCAAGTTTCCCCACGGTGTATCATTTCTGGAAGTACGCATCAGTTGTAGGCTTGTCTCTTCAATCAGGTTTCAAAGTTACCCTTGAAGATGTCGCGGTATTTGGCGAATGCTGTCCAGCCGGCCGTGATTCTTCTTTAAATATCTTTGTCTTGTTTTTTGTCTCTGAAGGAAAACAAAGTCGCAGACTGCTGGATGTATGCGGGAAGAGTACTGGTCAAATCAAACACAGGTGTTATAAAGGAAATACAGACAATGCCATCCACAAAGCCGTAGAAATATAACAGACTGGACACAAAATCTTCCAGCGCGATTCTGGTATGCTTCTGCACAGGAACCTGAGTGAGACGAGCCCGCCCAACAGCCCGTTCCTATTGACGCCCTTCAGATGACGAAGAATCGACATCATATGACGGCACATTGGCGCATTGAACGTCTGGTGTATTGAAGATGAAGATACTGACTTTATAGCTGCAGCGGCTCCATCTGGCGACAAAGGAGACGATCGCGACAGCACCGTGTGGAATACATACCGTGAGGGTTTTGAACATTACATTCTACTTAATGTAGCAACTCCACAGACAGTTGGAAGACCAGCCATGCATTCTAATGCACCTTATTTCGTTTTCCTATATACATTTTTTGCATTTGCTTACTGTTAATATGACAAAATGTGTAATGCTAAATGTGTGTGTACTTTTTCTCTCTTCATTGGCAGTCGTTGTTGTGCCGTTTTTACCATTGGTACAACTAGTAGGCTTACCTCTGTTTTTTTTTAGACGGTGTGTCTTCCTCAACTCATCCACCATCCATCCATTATGTGTATCACTCTTTTGATGTACGCAGATAACAATAATCATAGCTATCGGTGTAATCATTTGTATCACTTAGCAATTTTATGCACACATCATTATGTTAATATTATTAAGCACAAGTAAACGCAGGCTCGGTAATGTTTGATGAGGCTTTCCTCTCCTACTTAGGAGGTAATCAAAACAACCTATTAAATGTATTAAATACAAATGATGCAAACAACGAACCACACGTAATTAATTGCTCTTCCTATTATGACATTGATAAGTTCACCAATCAAGCAAACAAAAACACAGTTTTTCTATTCTGAGCTCTAACATTCAGTCTATAAATGCAAAATTGAATGAACTTGAAATATTCATAGAGGACCTACGTAGAAATAACTTTAAATTCAGTGTAATATGCTTACAAGAGACTTGGAAAGTTGATAATGATGACTTCTCTCAATTTTGTTTAGACGGGTATGATTGTGTAACACAGGGAAAATATTTAGCTACAAAGGAGGGTTATTAATATATGTAGATGATCAATATAAATATGACATAAAAATGAATCTTAATACATACGAAAATTTGGAAGGGTTAATATATATAGACCACCAAGGTCATGCTACGAAAATATTACACAATTTATTTATGAATTTTCATCAGTGTTATCGTATCTAGAAAACAGCAATAATGATAAACTCATTGTGGCAGGGGACTTTAACTTTAACTTACTTAAAATATGCGATAACAGAACATACAGTGATTTTTTGATACTTTAACTTCATATAGTCTGTACCCCCAAATAACATTCCCCATTCGTTTTACGAGAACCAAAGGAACATTAATAGATAACTTATTTTGCTCACTAAATCAATTTATATTAGAAAGTACTGCTGGGATTTTCACAAACACTTTCTCAGACGATCAACCTTATGTTTTAATAATAGACAATATACGTAAAGCTGAAATTCTTTCTAAATTTGTATAAATTAACATTCAAAATGTTGACGTACTTAGACTTAGTTCATCATGTTCCTATCGGGACATCAGGCGACGAGATTTCTCCACCTATTACGGTCTTTCGCAATTTCGTTGGCCTCATCCCAGGTAATTTCCATTTCTGCCAGATCTTCCTGAAATGTCTTGCGCTAGGTCTTAGTCGGCCTTCCTCTCCTGTTTCCACCTTCAGGTACCCACTCCATTGCTACATGTGCTATTCTCTCTCTTGGTAAGCGTAGGATATATCCCGCTAATCTCCGTAGTCGATACTTAGCTATGTCATGCAGTCTATCCAGACCTGCCCTCCTCATCATTTCTTCATTGGTGAAGTGCTCTCTCCATGATATGCCCAATATGAACCGGCGACATCGCCGGTGGAATATGTCAAGTTTTTTGGATATCCTCGCCGTATTCTTTCACGTTTCACAGGCATATATCGCTGTTGGTATTACGATTGACATGTAAAGACGTAGTTTTATGTCCTTTCTGATGGTGGTACTGGACCATATTGGACGTAGTCTTTGGAACACTGCTGATGCCTTGCCTTTCCTCGCTCACACATTTACTTCCGAGTCGCCTTCCTTAGAGATGCAGCTTCCGAGGTTAGGGAAATTCTAGACGCACTGCAAGTCTTGCTGACCGACCACAATGTGGGGGTCAAATCCATCACCAACTAACAAAGTTTTTGTCTTCTCATAGCTGATTCGTAATCCGACCATATCTCCATTGTCGTTTAAATCATTGGTCATCTCTTGCAGGATCTCCGGCTGAGCAGTGCAATGTCATCGGCAAAATCAAGGACTGTCAACGTATTATTTTGTCCACTTAACGCCAAAGTTCGGATCTTACATCGTTTTCCTCATGATGAAGACGATAACAACAAAAAGAGGAAGGGAACATGATGCAACATTCACGTACACCTGTTTCTATGTCGAACATGTCTGTGTAGCCATCGTTGGTCTTGATGCAGCAGTTGGTGTTTCGGTAGAGCGATTTGAAAATGTCTATATGTTTGTTTGTTACACCATATAGCTTCAGGATTTGCCATAACGAATCTATGTGGACACTGTCGAAAGCCTTCTTAAATTCAAAGAAGTTGACTAAAAGAGGTACCTGGAACTCTCTGCTTTGCTCGATGATATTTCGCAATGTGAAGATCTGCGCACAGCACGACCTTCCTCTTCGAAAACCAGCTTATTCCTCCCGGAGGTGTTGGTCAACTGCTGTCTTCAGTCGGTTTAGGATCACGCTGCAGAACACCTTTCCAAGTACTGACATCAATGTTATTCCTCGCCAGTTATTGCCGTCGCTTAGGCACCCCTTCTTTGGTAACGTCACGATCACTTCTCGTCTCTAATCATCAGGGACTTCCTCCTCAGAACATGTAGGTTAACTCGTCTACAACCCCGTCATTGCATGTTTCAATATTTCGGCAGATACTTCATCGAGGCCCGCTGCCTTGTTGTTCTTTAAGCTATCGATGGCTTTGGAGACTTCTGCCCTGGTGATGTCATTGGCGGTGACATCGAGTTCTTTTGTGTTTGGTTCCAGTTGCAAGTTGAAGAGTGTGGTAGGTGTTGGTTGATTTAGTATTTCTTTGAAGTGGTCGATCCACTTTCAAGCGGATCTTACTAATCACAAGGTTGTGGTCAAAGCCAACATCTGTCCCTCTATAGTTTCGGACGTCCTGTAGAGATGTACGCCATCTACTACTAATGCAGTTGTAATCAATCTCATTCGATATATTGCCATGTGGTGAGGCCCAGGTTTTCTTGTGAATGCGTTTATGTTTGAAAAAAGTGTTGCCAATGCTGATACCACTGGCGCTGCTCATCGCGAGCAATCGTTCACCGTTATGATTCGTATTTCCAGCTGAACCGTGAGGTCCAACCGTAGTATACATGTCTCTTCTGCCTCCATCCAACAACATCCAATATGTCAAAGCTTGGTATCTCGTCAAGCACGTTCTGGAGGTGGTCGTAAAAGGTGTCCTTTTCCTCGTCTGTGGCGACTTCGGTTGGGGCATATACTTACACTACGGTGACTTTGACATGTCTGGTGTTGAACCTCGCTGTGATGATGCGTTCACAGACTAGCATCCACCCAATCAGTGCTTGTGTGGCATCCTTATTCAGGATGATGCCAACTCCATGGATGTGGTGATCTTCATTTCCAGAGTAGAGTACAGTTTTATCTCCGCTGTTGAAGCGGCCCTGTCCTGTCCATCTCATCTCGCTTACGCATAGAATATCTAGGTGGTAAGACTTCAATTCCTTCAGCACTTGTTCCATCCGCCCGCTCCGGTAAAGCTTTCGAACGTTCCATGTGCCTACTCTGGTGTTAGTTTTGGCGTTAAAGATATGACTCATCGGAGATCGAGCTTCCTGACGGCTTTCATTTAACCCTGTTATAGATACATCTGTAGGTGTAGCTACATATGTAGATGCAGATGCATCCTCATTTATGGGTGTGCCTTCTCTTCTTTCCCTTGAAAGTGTACCGGAATGGCTTCTTCTCGTCGTTTCTGTAGTAGTGTTTGTTTTTACGGGGAGGGATACTGGCCCTACGCCCAACCCTCCTCCTTTTTCAACCTGGCTTGGGACAGGCTTTGGCGGAGTTCGTAATTTGCACTATACTAAGTTAATAAGTTATATAGTTATAGAGTTAAGTATAAAAAATGTTGACCTTAAACCTTGTGGTATGCCGCACGAAATTTTCATGTGTTTTGTATCTATATGGTTGCAAGCCATTTAAATGTATATATATGTATGTATGTATGTATGTATGTATGTATGTATGTATGTATGTATGTATGTATGAACGCTCTCGCTTGTGCATTTATTTATAAGTATGTGTGTGTGTGTGCGTGTGTGTGCGTCGTTTAGTGCGACCAAAGACACATGTTTTCTGAAGTCTTGGTATGTGTTTTTATTACTTAACATGTTGACGTTTACTTTGGACAGTGCGCTGAACGTCCACGATTGTGAATGGACTGTCAACACATACACCCTTCAGTTGAACACTGGGAGGCAGCCCAGTTGTTTGTGTTAGCTCACCGTTTTGTTTTTATTTCGCATTAAAATATTCATGTCGCTTGAGTATCTCTTACCTGGCCAGGTTTTCACCTGACCTACCTTATAACGTGGTACGCCGCCCAAACTTGTCATAATCACTCTACGAAACCAAAATGATGTATGCTAAGGTATGTACTCCGAACGTGATGATCGGGACATATAGATTTCTAGTAAGCAATGTATTGTGAATGATGCCATGTAATTTCTTGTTGTTTAACACAAGTGTCAATTAACATCCCCTCCGTATTTCGATGTTTTGCCTGCATTATTTCAGTGGGTTCAAAACTGAAGGTCAGGCTAGCAATTGTCTTTGGAATGTTACCAGATATTAAAGCTAACTCTTTCGATCAGTGAGCATCCCGTACACTAAAGCGACCCGAAAAACAAGGATACTCTGTCGAGACGCGGTTGAGACACGTTTTTGATGAGTCTTGACTCGCGTCCCTTTAGTGGGGGTGGTGACCACCACATGCGAACATGGGAGGCCAGGGGTTTCTTACCCCCACTTTTGTATATATCAAACTGGAATTACTGTAGCTAGTACTATAGAAAGGTGTGCAATCTGCACACCGGGAATCTTTTCCCTTGTGTTTGATATACTGTAAACATATGACAGTCGGAATGCTGTAATTTAATATAACAGCAATCAAGGGTTTTTTGGTAAATGACTAGCAACATTGAAGAATTATAATTATTATATATGTACAAAAAAAATTCCAGACGCGGTCGAGACGCGTTTTTGAAGCGACTTGACCGCGTCTCGACACGTCTCCTATGAGTCTCGTGCCAGTCCCGAGGTGACGTGCCCACACACCAAGGAGACGAGAATGTGTCTCGAGGCAAGACGGATCGATGCGCGCGTTCATGTGTGCTGTGGACACAAGGTGAATGCAAAACTAAAATGGCTAGGTTTTTCTTGCTCATTTTTGAAAATCCTGTGAAATAATCCAGTCTCAGAAGTCTCGACGCTATGTTCCCTTTGGTTGCGCGAACATATATGCAATAGGCAACACAGATAGCCACTTTGACTGCTGTTCTACGGCCACTGTGCAGTTCTACTATGTATGTTGTGAATGTACTCATTAGGTGACCAAAATTAAGCGCCTATACGATAGTGGAAGACACTACACAATCTGATTGTTTTGGCAATTAATAGACTTTCCGTTTTAAGCAATGGGCAATGTTATTTTGCACGCCTGCGTCTCATGTCATTACATTTAATATACCTACTTAATCAAACTATCTGTTCTAAATAATATCATAAACTGGTGTGGAGCCTGAGCTAGTTTCTGTACCTATCAATCATAACTGAAAACATGTATGAGTAAGAAAATGGCATTCCATTTATTTAATACCGTAATCATAGTCATGGAATGCCGATGAGCCCCTAAGTGGGGGTGACAATCACAATTGGTTACAAATGCCATAGTAGGGGCGTAATTACCAAGTTGATTAGCCATACACATACATGTAGGGGAAACCGGGGCTAGCAGCTACAGTTTTTGAAATTCTGCCTCTCACTCAAAAACTACACATAATAACTTGAAGCTATTGTATAGGTATTAAAAACATAATGTTTGTTTGAAGAAACAACAAATATAAAAGAATTATATTATATAATTGTTGAGACATAACTGAATTAACAAGCTAAAACATATGTATACACCGTGCCCCGATTACGGAATACAGGAATGTTGTTACGCCACACGGGGTACGTTTTTATACTGATTTATAAAATAACAACACAGGTATATATGCTTTCATGGCCTATTCTACCGAAATGTGCACCATGATCCAAAATATATTCCATTGCTTGCAATTTGCAGCAGATATAATATAACTGGTCACATCCAGTTTTTTCCAAATAGATCTCTAAAAGACATTGAAGGACATATATACTTTTTACGTATGTGGTGAATATTTCTGAAGATACAGTATTGAAACTGTTGGAAATTGTTAGTTTTCTTATGTCCGTGGGCATTTATTATTTCAATCATGCATGTCATTAAAATAAAACAACAATGTACCAATGTTCGTTATAACAGTATTTTTTGACTGAATACATGTCTTGACTATTTGTTTTGATCCCAAACGAAGCACAAAATCATACAAAACATATTGTTACTAATTGCACAGATTTTATGTCATTTTTAGGGTCCACCGAGACATAATTTTAAAACAATATGTAACCTATTAAAATATATATAAGAAAGTCTTAAAACAGAATGATTTAAAGTCAGGAAACGGAATTAATCAATACCACAACATTTTATAGCTGCTGTCGTTTTCAAGTTAATCACAGTCCAAAACTGTTTGAGTTTTAGTTTCGGAACTGAAAATGCTATACAGCAAACACGATATTTGGTATATTCCATGGAAGGAGTATTCATTTGTAATTATTTTCAGAGAAAAACATGTAGGTTTGCTGTAGTATTTCGCGGATATAATTAAAATGACGCTTTTCAAGAATGTCCACCGACACTATGTCCTCCGACACCGACTTGAATGCGCCGCTGGTGCTGCCGGCTGGCGAATTATACTGTCCAAGAAACGTCACGCGCTCAAAAAGGGTGGCGCGAATAGGTTTGTATCCAGTTTGTTCAAACATATTGACGATAATTATGTTTGTTTTAACGCAACTGTAATGTGCATTTATTTAGTCTCCGGACACGATTATTCCTTTTCAAACTTGTGTTGACTTTCTTTATGGCGTTGTTGATCTTTAAATCTTTTAATCGATTCATATGATGTGTCTAAGCGAATATGTGCATGTACTGCATTAAAACGTGCCTGCACACGTGATCTTATTAGCTGTGGTGTCGGTCGACACGGAGTGTCGGAGGACACTTTATTTATGTACCATAAAGCTAAAAGTCACACTATATAAATGTAAATGACTACCAAGTCCTATTTACTTCAGCGTGAAGTACTGACACGCATGTACTGGTGGTATTTTGCTTTATTGAATGTAGAAGCTTGACGTAATTATTTGCAAATTTAGATGGAACTCTTTGGCAAGCATATCGCTTGAAATTCTTTGTAATAATGTGAGTAAATTACATAATCCAGGCAAGTATAAGCAATATGTGTGATGTATCAAAAAGACACTGTCAGAGTTACAGACGATCAAACCGTAGTTCTCAGTGTATTAGCAACCGCTGCGTGCACACTTTTCTATTGTGTTGTTGGTGAATACGTAATGTTGGAGGACACGATATAACTGCTTGTTGTCGCGATTTATTTTTAATTACATTTGCTCGTAATACCATATTATATATATTGTTCTACTGCGTACATGATATGATTACAACAATTGATGTACAACTTACAATTGTATTAATACATTTTGCAAACAGATTGATGGCGCCCACAAAAAAATGCAAGTAAATGCCGAAAATGGAGGGAGAAATCAAAATTGGCCAAACAAAACTTTCTGGAGGAGCAAAACCGAAAACGAAGGGCCAGATTAGTAAAGTTTGCAGACTTGAGTCCAGCGGATCATGAAGCCCAGAAGGCCAGGAAACGTCACAATGTAAGGAGCAACTGAATGCGAATTGGTAAATGAGTGGCATTATTGCCTTAGGTCAACTGTCATAACACAAGTGATAACCATATGTTATTTATATATTATAACATATAGAAAACAAGTATTAACGTTGGTGATATAAGGATAAGAACAACACAAATTTTCACATCTGCTGTTTGTGACGTGATAGATGACGTAGATGAGATGATGTGAAACGAAAATAAATCTATATACAAGCATATTGATAAAATCGTGGATGATACATTGATGTACGTAAAATACCTAGACGCATCATTCGTAATTCCTATAAAACATATCATACAAAAACTTATTTGTGAACGTTATACACATGTACATTACATACACATATTCCTGCAATTCTTCCTTTTGAAGATAATATCTCGAATATTTTCTTTCAGAGTATGGTCTATCGTGAGAGGAAGAGACGAGAAAGGGCGAATAAAAAGATGCCGTTAGTTTCATACCAGAGGCTGTATCAGTAACAGGAAGTGAAACTAACATACACCGGTCCTCACGACTTACAAAACAAATAGGCCAAACATCTGTCATGACAGCACCACAATTGCCCCGCTTGGCTGGAGAAGAGTCCTTGAATCATGAAGTGTTAAGAGTGCAAGAGCAACATTCACCCGACGAAAATAACAACGTTCCACAAGACGATCATTCACAGATGTCCGTAACCAGCAAGTTAGCAGTGAAGCTTCCATTCCAACTACCACACATTGTTAAGAAAAGAACATCGCTGGCTGCTAGGTAATTGAGGATGGTCACCAATGCAAATCACAGACTTCAGCAAAAGGTATGGAGTCTAGAAAAGAAATTTCAGCGTTCAAAGAAACAGAACTTGTCTGCGAAGAAACGGGGTTCCCGTTTTTCACAAGTTGCCTGCCCTGACTGCCGGAAAGAGGAATTGGTGACACAAGCCTGTTCGTTATCAGGTACATGTAGGTCATAACTTGAAAGTACGGGGCTCTCTACAAAAGATACTGATTTCGAACCTTCATCGTTCTGCACACCACAGTTAGCATCAGGTGTTGCGACTCATATCAGGATGGCGGAGGAAACCATGCGATCGGATGGTATAAGGCCATCTGAACACAAGAAAGAGATCCTTAGCGTCATTTGAGTCTCTGTTGTGTGAGGTCAACGACATCTCGCCAAAAAACGATGGATGTTCTGGATGGAACACATTTTCTTCGACATCGACCCACAAGAAGGACTCGGTACCCGAATATAAAGTTCCCACTGACGACGTCCACGACGACGTTGTTAACGACCCACCTCATGTTCAGTATGATGCAGGCCAATTGATTGGTGCTGTGTACAATGACGAATCGACAAAATCATCGGCACAACAGAAGAAGACTGCGTTCCTGTCTCCTTCATGGAAACACATGGTCAAAAGATCGTCTCACACAAATGGGGACAACGCGAGCTTTTGGCTGTAGAGTACCACGACATCCTGACAACCGTATAAGAACCGACAAATCCACGACGGGGGTAAGCCCGACTGTCAAAAGAAGATTACAGGAAGGTAGAAGTCGCATTCCAGAATTATATTCAATCACCATCATCACAGCAACAAGTATCTGTGCGTGATACATTCATCGAGCTGTTCGTGACCAATACAGAACTGTTCCGTGCTACGCTGAACGTGTCACTCTCCAGTGATGCCATAAGAACATTGAATGAGCCACCCAGTGTCCACCAACACAAATAATGGTGTCGTCCACCGCCACTCCCTCTCTTCTAGTTTAAATTTATTTTTGGTATAACGTTAATCATCTGGTCTTCTTTTATTTCGTATTGCTGCAATTTAGGAAAGCCCTCGTTAATAAAAAAAATATTTTATGCCAGATGTGCTTGTTTTTTACTGTGTTTATGAAATATCTCCCAGCGCTAATATCAACTAGCGGTTAACAAGAACATATAATGGCTAAATGAACCTGTTAAAATTAAGCACATGGAATATACATCCATTTGTATTCAAATTTGACATGGTTCCATTGTGAATATTTTTATTGGAAAGAAAAGGTTCATCAAAACGTGAATGCACCAATTGTTTAAGATATGGGTGTTCGCCGACACCAAGGGAGGGGTTTCTCTATACCCATCTTACCAATAGTGCATGTTGCCAGGTGGTGTCAAACGATTTCAGGTGGCAAGTAAACATATTGGAAATATCATATATAAATTAATTGTATCTTTTCCTATCAATTCTGAAATAAAATCACGATTGGCATGAAGTGATGTTTTTCTTTTGTGTTTCACAGACTTTAATATATTTCATTAATATATTTGTCATTGTTGGAAAGAAAGATATAGTTAAAATAATTTGATTGTGGGTAATATCAATATATTATTATGTTTTAACAATAATATCATCATATATCGACTTCAGTAGCACTATATAACACTAATTGGTATGTCTATTATGCAGAGAGCCACACTGGTGTCGGTGGACACACCTACACAGATATCATATTGTTGCCATAGCCATGGTAATTTAGATAGTAGATCTATTTGTGAAATTGTCTACGAAATTACAGGCACGTATATGTACAACCAGAGAAAACGAAAATGCAGTGTTTACTATAAAAACTGAGGTGGTGCACATTTCGGTAGAATACGCCTCTGAATAGATGTCAACCATCAACTTTGAAAATGTGCCACGTTGGAGCAGAATATTGGGCTACCATTCCAAACCAAAACACTGATTACGTAAATGTAGAAAATCTATGTTAAAGGGCCAATCTAGGTCTCCACTCAGTTTTGCTGCTTCTGTTTAAATGCCTCCATCTGATTCGCACATGTCGCAGACATAATAAGCATCACCATCGGTGCACTCCTCATGGGCCCAATATTTGCAGCCCGTACACTGGATCCACTGCTCCCCTGGGGCAGAATCAGAGTAGTTCTCCCCACAGACAAGACAGTGCCAAACATCATTGCTAATATGTTGACCTTCTGCTTTCCTTTGCCCCTGATTGTAGCTCAAACGTTTTCTTTTACTGGTCTTGACTGCTGCTTTGTCAGCTTGATTTTTCATATTTAGCCGTTCAGGAGTGTCTGTCAGAATAACGGTATGCCGTTTCGTCCTGTATCCTCCTTTAGTATTCCTTGGAGTAGCCTTTCTGAAAGTTCGCAATGACTCTGGTGTCATGATTACATCAGGTGAACGACTGGTATCCTTCCCAGCCTTTGTGATGCCTGGCAGTTCTTTTCCTCCATCGGATTCGTTCGTAGTAGTAGTAGGCACAGGTTCTGGAACTACTTAGGCCTACTTGGTTGAGGGGATGGGGGTTAATTAACAACATTGTCACCAGTTCCGTCTCCATGATCACCTTGTGGTAGTCCTGGCTCCGCAGCTGTATCATCGTCACCCATTTCTTCAGCCTCGGGTTGTTGTGGCGCTTGCTCCTCATGACGATGAGTTACATCACTCGGTAGGAACTCGTCATCCACAAATACACTTCTGTTAAACGGGTAGATTCCAGACACCTTAAATCCTTCCTGAATGTTCTCTGTTGTTGTTCTCTTGGCAAGTCGTAGATTGTCATAGTCTTTCCCGGGTGGGATTTCATCCAGCCGTCGCATGAAGCATTGAAACATTTATTGAATGGACCATACACACACCGGTCCAATGGCTGGAGCATGTGCGAACAGTGTGGCGGGAATGTGACCAAAACTACCCCATTCTCTCTGCAGTAATCTACCAGATCTATGGAGACACGAGAGTCATGATTGTCGAGCATAAGCAGGATAAGCGTTTCTTTCGTGCACTTTGTGACCTAAACAAAATGTTTCATCTACACAAAGATGTTTTTCTCGGTCATCCATCCAGACCGATACGCAGCCCCTATACAGCCAGGTGGACCATCTTTAACAAAAAGTGGTTCCTAAAGTTAACACGGGGGAACAAAACATTGGAGGTATTGTGTTGTCACTGGCGCTGACTGCCACAGACAATGTTACCATGGTTCCCCTCTCGGCAGACGTAGTAGCTCCAACCTGTTTTGAACCTTTTCCGACAACAATGCGACTTGGACGTTGTACTAGGGTGGTGCCTGCCTCATCTACATTGTAAATGTCATGACATTGGAAATTATATCTACCCATTACATCAGAGAGGTTGTTAAAAAAACACTGCACATTATAATTACTGAAACTGGAGACTGAGACTTTTTGCTTCTGGAGTACGCAGGGAAAGAGTAGTATTTATTTTAAGGAAATTAGACAACCAGTCTGGACCTGCCATTTCCGTGTCAGTCCAATTATGTGGGACGTTCATATTGTGGCTGACTGCAAACTGGTAGGCAAACAGCCTGAGCTCTTTGGGTGTCAGTCCATAGTAGATCTTTGATGCTTTTAGTACATAATCTACCAGAAGCTTCTCCTGGACAGGACTGAATACTAGTCTAGGTTGCATGTATCCTGCGTCGGTGCATTTGCCAGCTCTTCGTTTCTTGCAGTAATGATACAGGGTAATAAAATTGATCTGGAAAACAGAAGATAGAATCATACGGGCCTACTTTTAACTCATGTTAATCTAGACGACAACATTAGGCTTAAAGGGCGTCATTTTTATGATAATCCAATGGGAAGGGGTTAGCCTAATTTCCTTCAATATTGACTTTTTGTAATTTTCTTGTAGAACAAGTTGGCCTTTGAGCTCTAAAGTAAATACATATATAACTCTGACAAAGGCACAGTCACACGAGCCAAAGTTGGGTCCTAACCACCAACTTACGTTTTAATCATCTGCCACCTTTCATAAGCTTTCATGATGTTTGATTACTCGTTCATATGCCCTCTCCATAATTGCAGCAGTACATCTCTCCGCTCGTTCTGTTTTCGTTTTGTACGTTCGAACCATGGTTCTTAGTGCTGGAATGAAAAATTACAGAAACTAAGACTAACTAAGCACATTACTTTCAAATCATCAGGTCAAATTTATTGACTTATAATATACATAGGTGCTACTATAAAAGACGTGAAGACGGAAATACTTATCTTTAGGAACAAAAATCGTATTTTAGCCCAAAACTTTGCCGGGAGTGGTTTCGATTCGGCCCGCTTCTCATGCCCCATGGGTCGTAGTGAGGTAACCGCGTATTGTGAACCCTGGCTCCATCTATCGACCAGTGTGTTAATTAATGTCACTGTATCAACCTACCACTGTATTAAACTAGCCCCTGTTTCGGTGAATGCGAAACTACAATGACTAGGTTTTTCTTGCTAATTTTGGAAAACACGGTGAAATAACCCAGTCTCAGAATACTCGATGCTATGTTCCCTTATGTTGCGCGAACATAATTATATGCAATATGCGACACAGGTAGCCACTTTGACCGCTGTTCTACAGCCACTGTGCAGTTCTGTTGTATATTGCATTGCGCCTATACGATAGGGGAATGACACTACACAATCTGATTGTTTTGGCAATTAATATATTTTCCTTTGTAAAGAATGGACAATGTTATTTTGCATGCCTGCGTCTTATGTCATTAAATTTAATATCCCTACGTAATCAAACTACCTGTTTTAAATAATATCATAAACTGGTGTGGAGTCTGAGCTAGTTACTGTACATACCAGTCATAACTGAAAAACATGTATGGGTGAGAAAATGGCATTCCATTTATTTAATACAGTAATCATAGTCGTGGAATGCCGAATAACCCCTACACGGGGGTGACAATCACAATTCGTTACAAGTGCTATAATAGGAGCATAATTACCAAGTTGATTAGCCATACACATACATGTACAAATATGTATGTATATGTATATATATATATGTATATATGTGTGTGTATATATATATATATATATATATATAACTTTTATTCATTAGGTGTTGGGTTACCATGAATCTCATTTCACTTGCTTACCATAGTTAGGGGTTTAACCCATTTTTTTCCGTGTATAATATTTTGCTGAGGGATCGAGTACCCCGCCGTTCTGTTTGTACATGTACATTTTCGAGCAGAGCGGAAACGCAACGTTGCTTACTGTACAAGGCAGAAGCGGCAACTGTATTTGAAATACTTCTCATCCAGCGTAGAGCTGCCCTCAGCCATTCACCTGTTATCATGGGGGCCAATGGACAATGTTATTTCGTGGCCAAAATAAGAAACTCTCCGGGTATGTATGTGGAAGGAGTAATACTTTTTTAAGCAAAACACTTCAAAAGATGCAATTTTGTGATAACAAAACATGTTTTTTAGTCAAATAATATACATGTTATTGGTAAATCTACAATTTGCTGAATAATATAGGACACACTCTGGGGTGGGGGTGTCCCCTTCCCAGCCATTACTTTTAAACAACAATTCTATAAAATATGTATTTTTGAAAAAAAAATTGTTTAGCCAAGTAATGCGTATTTAATTTATAAACGCATATTTTTGTTGGTCAAAAACGAAACGATGTTGGGATGGAAGGTGTGCCCCTCTTCCATCCATGTTGTTTTGGACAAAACACTTGAAAAGATGCATTTTTGTTACAATTTGATTATGATTTTCAGCCAATTATTATACTTTTTTGCTCAAAAGGGTGTCCGAACTTCCTGGGCCCACTTCTGGATCTGCACTGTTGTAAGGCCCACGACCCACCATTTGACTCCAGGCCAGCTCCTCTCTGGAACTGCTTCGTCTCATCTTAGATTCGCTCAAGACTCCCTCGAGACTGTCTCGAGACGGTCTCGAGGACCCCGCATACCAAGGAAACGCGGTCGAGACGAGGTCGAGACGATTGCGGGCTACTTTAGGAGACTCGCCGGAGACGCGATGGAGACGCGTTTTGACACTTGACCGCGTCTCAAGCATCTCGTCGCATGCAACTCTTACCAGTCTCTCGCCATTTTACGGCTAGCCTCGACGTGATGTGTCCTCACACCACGAAGACAAGAATGCTTCTCGAGGCAAGACGGGTCGATGAGCTCGGTCATGTGGACACAAATTTAATGCAATAAAATGCAGGGTCCTTCTTGTTCATTTACTGAAGAACACCGCGAAACAACACAGTCCCAGAAACGTAGAGCACCAACCTCCTTAATATTCACTGTGTTCCGACCAATAACCAATGCATATGGATTTTTCATGAGCTTAACGGGTAAATAACAATGAGAACGGGTAACTTATAAAACTTTACTACATTGGCTAAGGGGCTAGACAGAAAGAACCGTCGATGTTGCGTGGGTTAAAAAAAGAAACACCCAGGTATGTGTGTGGGAGGGGTTGTCCCCTACACAAGCATTACATTTGTTATAGACAAACCATTTAAAAAGGTACAACTTGTGACCTAAGAATAAGGTTTTCAGCCACGTGATGAGTATTTGCAGAACCTATATTTTAGTTATAGCGTGGTTGACATCTATAAACGTGTTTTATTAAAACAACGGCGGATGTTATTTACATTACTGACGTAAACCGTCCATTCCATTTATTATCATCTTACCTAGTCACAGTACATGTGTGTTGCAGCTTTCCTTTGGTAGTCCGGGAGTTGTTCTTCTTCTGTTGCTGGTGAGGTTCTGCACCCAGTTTCCTGAAGCGACCTGCTCAAAGTATGATCTGCCGTACTATCTCTCGTGCATCGATGGGTGTCTGCAGGAAATAAAACAGTGTTTCAGTGATTGTGAGAAGAATAATACATGTGCGGCATCTCGAGAGTTCTGCAAGGACATGTGTATGAAAGCGGTGATTGCGTGCCATAGGAACTGTTTCGACGAGTCAGTGAGGTTGTTCCATGAAGGTAACAGTTAATCAGCTATAACTAATATAATCTGCCGTACTATCACTCGTGCATCCGTGCGTGTGCGGAGGAAATAGAACCGTGTTTTAGTGATTGTGAGAAGACTAGTAGATGTTCGGGATCTCGAGAGTTCTGCAGGAACATGTGTAAGAAAGTGTTGACTGGGTGCCTCAGGCACTGTCACGTCGAGTCAGTGAGGTTGTTCTACGAAACTGACAGTTAATCTGCTATACACAGAATACCTCCACAGCGCAGTAACTTGGCGATGACAAGTGAAAAGATTAGTATTAGTTTGGGGACCATTTATAAACCCCCAAATATGCTTTTGACAAGGACCACTTATTTTGATAAGACATTATAAAATACACGTCTTGTTTGCTAGTGTGGATTTGATTAATGAAGAATATCTTATAATTTGTTCTTAGTATATGGGGAATGTTTATTTGGTTTGTTATTGTGTGTGTTGTCTTGTTAGTATCCACACGTATAACAGTACATTTCAGTTCATTTGACATTAATATGTATTCAATAGCCAACCTAGAAATGTTATATTCTATGAACTTCTTTGTTGATTTATACTTACATGGGTTCCTAAAACAAATTCAACTTGGTTGCCCAAATAACTTTGAGCAACTATGGTAATTTGAATAAATCCAAGATGGCCAATGGTCGATATATTGAAAATTTAACTTTTGAACCAATTGTCCCAGAATATATAATACCTCTTTTAAGAGGTGTTGGGGTGCGTATGATCCATTTGTAATGTTAATTTTTCACTTCAACGTCAAGATCAGATGCTGCACATAAAGGGATAATCTTACAAATTTGATACATATGTTCGTGAGAAAAAAACAGTAATCAATCATATTTGAAACATGTAGTCACATCTATTACACGTAGTGTATAGTGCAACTATCATAATGAACGTTGGCATTCATATTTCTTTGTGAGGAAAATTATTGCATTAAGTAATCACGTACGAAAGTAATTATAGGGATGTTACGAGGATTGGAGACTGGTAAAGATGGTGCGTTTGGTCATGAGAAGGCGGACGTCACCATGATCTCCTTTGCCATTGAGGCTGCCAAGTCTGGGAAAAGCGTGTACTTAGCGACGACACAGACGTGTATATCCTACTGGTATATTGGGTGTATCGAAAGAAGCTGGAGTGCAAGGTGCAGATGGTGCATTGGGATGGGACATTGCTGGATATCAACGCCTAGGGCCATAGTGTCTGCAGCTGCTTGGCATGCACGCCCTCAGCGGGTGCGAACCGACCTCATTTCCATATGTCAAAAGCAAGATCAACGCACCAAATATTTTCCACACTGGGGACTTCCCAGGTTTGGATGATGTGCTGGGGGAGGTGGGCGCCACGCAGGCGGGTCTGATGGATACGGCGAAAACCATCTTCTTCGCTCTGTAAGGTCTGCCACCGGGGATATTAATGGAGTCTGCCCACTTCATACTCTTCACCAAGAAGAATATAGTAGCAAAGACAAGGCCCTGCTTCCAACATCCACCAACCTGTTCATGCACATGCTGCGGCCCAATCTTCAGGTCATGATGTGGAAAGCGGCAGACCAGCAAACCTCACCCGATGAGTCAGCCGATATCACTCACTTCGGGTGGGAGATCCAGGATGGCGTTACCTCTCCTGTTATTGCTCAGGGTGACCTAGGTCCACCAAACCTGTGTGATGTGATTCATTGTGAGTGTAGAGCACAGGGCAAGAAGTACAGCATGGAGGTTTGTGGCTGCCAAAAAGGAACATATGTCGTGCACGTCATACTGCAACTGCTCTGGCGAAGAGGGCAGCTGTAATCCGTACACTAAGACAGAAAAGGCTCAGGCTGGAGATCAGGAGGGTGTCTAGATGGCGGAAGCTGAGGATGGTGATTTTTAGGATTAGTGTAGAGGACTAGTATGTAGAAGAGAAGGGTGAAGGTCTTGCTGATCCTGATTACATGGATGATGAGTGGGAATAGGCAATAGGTGAAGATTATTAGGCAGTATCTACTGGTACTAAGATAGCGTAAATCTTACGCTTATAACATAGCATTGTGTAAAACTATCATTTATATATAGTTATGGATATAAATCCTTGTAGCATCGCCCCAATGACTTTCGTACATGATCACTTAATGCAAGAATTGTCCTCACAAAAACATGAATGCCAATATTCATAAGTATAGTTGCACTATACACAACGTGTAACATATGTGACTATGTGTTTCAAACATGGTTAATTACTGTTTTTTCTCACGAACAGAAATGTGTCAATTTTTGTAAGATTATCCATTTATGTGAATGAATAAACTAAAATATAATTTAGTAGAAGTTTCGATTCTTTGTCCATCGAGAAGTCAAATTTGACTTTCTCCTGACCATCAGCATCATATCTTGATCTTGCACTGGACAAATAATATCATCAATGAATTCTACGCCCCCCAACACCCTTTAAAAGAGGTATTATACATCATTCTAGGACATGTGATACAAAAAGTTAATTTTTAAGGTATTGACCAGTGGCCATCTTGGATTTATGCAAACTACCAGAGTTTCCCAAAGTTGCTATTTGGGCAACCAAGCTGAATTTGTTGTAGGACCCCATATGAGTACAAATCAACAACAAAGTTAGTAGGATATGATATTTCTAGGTTCATGAAATGACAAATGGACTATTGATTGTATGTGAGCTAAGCAGACTTATCTCGTGTTCGAACAGAACGACCAAGGTCTAAATAATATATTCTGAACCAATACAAAAAGAGACGGACATTTATATATATATATACAAAGAAGTTAATGTAGTTAATTATAAGTTATATAGTTAAGTATGAAAAATGGTGACCCTAAACCTTGTGGTATGCCGCACGTCATTTTCATGTGTTTAGTGTCTATGTAGTTGCAAGCTATTTAATATTATATATGATAACACAACTAATACTGCAAAATACGCGCGCGCGCCCGCACACATACACATACACACTCGCACACACGCACGCACACACGCACAAGTGCCCACTCGAAAAGAGGACTTAAAGGTAACTGTGCTAAGTGTCTCTTACAGACCTGGTCCAACGTGTAATAACCCACTTGTCTTACGACGTTGCCCGCCTCAATCGTTTGGTTTGATAACAAAATATAATTCCGGCGTTACTCAACGCCACTACCGAAGTTATGCATCTCAAGGTATGTCCTCCGTAGTTATTGACCGGGAAATCACGATTTCTAGTTAGCAAATGTTGTGATGCGTGACATGTAACGTCTTATATTTTGAATAAGACAAGTGTCATCTAAAGTAGTCTCCTTGATGTGATGTTTCTGCTTGCGTAATGTCAATTCCATGTTACGTAAAGGTAAACATACCTAGCATTCAGTACGATATCCATCAATAATGCTGGCTCGTTTGTGCAATTGTTATATGTATTTTTTATAAAATCATTTGACTAACCAATAACGTATATAATTGTTGTCCCTGAATACATTCATACAATTCTGAAAACATCTATCTTCACATGAATGCGCGATACCATTAGGCCGTGTTAAAAAAAACACGTGACCGACCAGTGCAGCAGTTTGCAGGTTAATGTCAGCCTAGGTGATTTACCAGGTGAATAAACCAAAGTCAAATCGTTCACCCAGTAATCATATTATTTTATTAACACGTTTGGAATATTATTTAAACAACATGCACACATACCATTCCTTCCATTTATTGTCGTCTCACTTCGTTGTTGCAGCTTTCAGATGGTAGTCCACGCGTTGTTCTGCTTCCGTTGCTGGCGAATTTGTGCTGCCAGTTTTCGGAAACGGCTGGCACCAATTTCCCCGAACATCTAACGAATTATCTCTCGTGCATCGGTGTGTGTGAGAAGGAAATCAAAAAGTGTTACCATGATTGTGGGCAGAACAACACTTGTGCAGCGTCTCGACAGTTCTGCAGAAACCTGTGCATGAGAGTGGCTGTAAAGTGTCATAGGAAATGTTACGACGAGTCAGTGAGGCTGTTCTACGAAAATAAGACTTAGGCACACTCACCTGCATTCAGTCCTCTTCGTGCCCGAGGTATCAACAAGACAGCGCACCTCGGTCGGTCGGCAGCCCGTGCATTGATTGTACTCCACATCATCTAGCAGGCCATCGTTTCGTTTTTACACTATTTGTGTCCATGTCTCATTCAGTCGAGCTCGTCTCCGTCTTCTGTCCGCTGTTCAGCATAGGGCTATTTTTGGTAGTGTATGAGTGGGCATTCTGCAAATGTGCCCTAGAAATCTCGGTCTTCGTCTATTGATCTTTGTAGCCAGGGATATTGAGTCTGTCTGGCGGAGCTGCACTTCATTGCGATTGTTTTGAGCCAAACTACCTAGTCAGCTATATACAAAATACTTCCACAGTGAAGTATCATGGCGACAACAAAGGATTAGGTTAATGTTAGTTTGCAGACAATTTATAAACACCGAATATGCTATTCACAAGGTCCACCTATTGTGATAAGACAATTATACAATACATTTCTTGTTTGGTTGTGTGAACATAAGGAATACATAATATAATATGATTTGTTTTTATTTAATATATACGCAATGTCTGTTTGTGTTGTTCTTAGAGGTTTTCTCCTGTTATTATCGTATCCACAGTTATAAAAGTGCATTTATTATTCATATGCCCAACACACACTTATATCGTCTATGAGAAGAGACCTCATGAACACGAAGTCCATGATGTACTGCCTAAATATTCGGAAATGAATAACTAATTTATTTTGAGATAACTGATATCTTCCGAACCAAGACAAGAAACGGAATTTATATAAATTAAAGGAAGCTCGCAATAGTTAAGTTATGTAGGTCGTTATTATGTATTAAGTAGTAAATAGTTGCCATAAAACAGATAACTGTTGTATGACACGTCATTGTCGTGTTTTTAGTATCTCTATTGTCGCACGAAACATGTTATTCTACGCGTCCGGTTACTCTATAAGCAAGGAAAGTACGAGCCTTCTGATGTTAGCAGATTAACACATTTTTCCCTAAACCTACGTCACGAAGATCGGAAGCTTCAGTTTAATTGACAAATTACATACAGATTGAAATTCTGCTATCACGTTTGTCTATTTAAGAAAGTGCTTCAATATGTCATACATACATACATACATACATACATACATACATACACACATACACACATACATACATACATACATACAGTTACATACATACATGGATACATACATACATACAGTTACATACATACATGGATACATACATACACATATACATACATACATACATACATACATGTACATATACGCATGCATACATACACACACACACACAAACACACATATATACACACACTAGTACACACAGACGCACACACACACACACACACACACACGCACCCACGCACGCACGCACGCACAAACTCTTATGAATATTCTAAAAAAAACAATATATATATATTATATATACATATATATAAATTGTGTAGCCGCGTTCGTGTGCGTGTGTCGTGTGCGTGCGCGTGTGTGCGCGTGTGTGCGCGTGTGTACGAGTGTTTGCGTGTAGTGTGTGTAGGTGCAGGCGTGCACGTGCGTGAGCATGTGTGGGTGTATGCATGCGTGTGCGTGCGCGCGTGTGTGGTATGTATGTGTGCGTGTGTGTGTGTTTGTGTGTGTGTGTGTGTATGTGTGGTGTGTATGACCAACGACCCATGCACGGTATGTGTTTCTCTTAGCAAGCTGACCTCGACATTGAACAGGCGCCTGATTGTTTGTTCACCATTGACATACTTGTGACACCCAGGGACCAACACAGATGTTCGTCTTAACACAATGCTATACAATTTCACACTCGAAAAGAGTACACAGAAATAACTGAAGTGTTACTTATTAACCTATTCCAATATATAATCACTTGCCTTAAGACGTGGCCTGCTTCCAACGTATAGGCTTTATCAAGAAAAAAAATACACTGAGGAGTAACTCAACGCTATCACCGAAGTTATGTATCTCAAGGTATGTACTCCGTAGCTGGTGATCTGAAATCACGATTTCTAGTTAACAATGTGTTGTGAAGCGTGACGCGTAACGTCTTACATCTCACATAAAACTAGTGGTATTTAAACCCGGCATACACGTCATGACGCAACTGGGTTTTAGTGTTAACTAGGAGCTAAATGTGAAGACGTAATAAATATAATGCTAGATGCGTTAATATTTTTTTTACGTAGGCCCTATTTAATTATGATAGGGCATGTCATTGGAAATACCCACACTGTTTTGATAATGGTTTAATAACGTTTTGAGGGGATCGGTTTTGCACTACTCACAAATGGAATAGAAATAAAACTTTATTCATTATAAAAAAATAAGTACAACAATAATTATTAGAAACATATGACAGACTCATCCTGGATATGAACACGGAACCTATCGCACCCGAAGTAATAATCATTCATGGCACTGTCGCTTAAAACGACGAAGAAAATGGCGGAAGTTGAAAGCTCCGCTTGTCATTTTGAGCTAGAAGAGGAACAGCCACATCTGTAGCAGGAGAGGTTCTGTTTATACAATTAATGCTACATCAAACGTATACAGTAATGGTGACCAATTATGAATAGTTCCATATTACACTGCTGGGTAATGGCGGCAGTTCCAGCCGCTTCAAACAGGAGTGCATACATCACGTGTCGCAGCCGCCAGTCGCGTCGTGGTCGCGTCGTGACTTTGTAGGTTGTGCCTCCACAATTGGATCTTTCGCTCGCGTAATTTCAATTTTATTTTGCGAAAAGGCACAGACAGCTACATAGTGTCCACTATTATGTCCACTAGGAATTTTAACGCGTTTGTGCAATTGCTGCACGCAGTTTTGGTAACATCACCAGACAAACTATTGATTTATTTAATTCTAGACACATAATACATTTACGCAGTTGATGCATCCAATACGCCTACGTTACATTCAAAATTATGCGCATGACCTCCGTCTAGGTTTGCCTTTACCAACAATATTAATAACAGTTATATACATGAATAACATTACCATTGATGCATGCATCTCATAAATCAAACATTCCCGCATATTTTTATCACTGTAACTACCTTGCCTTGTGTTTTTGTTATAATGAAACACTTTTGGGAACAGAATGTCAACAAAATATACGACGCAATGTCGGATCATACAACGTGTTCAGCATCCATTTTTGATGGCTTGATGGAAGTTTTGCCAAGATCACATGATGGATAGATCAATTCTCAAGACTTCTTTCGATCATTAAATAGGTTTCATTAACCCGTTTCGGATATTGTTTAAATAATAAACACTTAACTAATTCCGTTATTGCCCTCTAACTTCATCGTCGTGTGTTGCAGCTTTCTGGTGGTAGTCCGAGCGTTCTTCCGGTTCTCTTGCTGGCGATTTTCTGCTGCCAGTTTCATGAACCGGTGTGCGCCATTGACACCGAAAATCTGCCGTACTACATCTTTTGCATCAATGTGTGTGAGAAGGAAAAAGAAAAATGTTATAATGATTGTCAGGTGACCAGCGATTGTGTGGCTTCTCGGCAGGTTTGCAAGAACCTATGTCTAGAGGTGGCGTTATCATGCCAAAGGAAATGTTACTTTGAAGCAGAGAAGCTGTTAAATGGACCATAACTTTAATCAGATAAACTTCCATAACGAACATGGCGGTACCAAATTAACAGATTAGTATTAGTTTTAAGTTTACCTCAGAAACCCCCAAATGTACTTCTGACAAGGACCGTCTATAGTGATAGGACATTATATACAATGTACTTCACTTCTTGTTTGCTCGTGAGAATATAACGTAGTTTGTTTTTAAAGTATAAGGAATGTGTGTTAGTGTTACTACGATAGTGCTTAAAATGTATTGCTTTGTTCTTCTTCTTGTCGTACCCGTCACACCATGCGTTGCCATTTCTTGGCGCATGTCTTAGCCCGGTCCATGACGACGGCCAGGTCTTCGTGTGTACACGAAACGCCCAACAGTCGGCCGCAGATTAGGTGGGGCATTGTCTGTTCTTCTTCGCAGTCAATTTCTGTTGGCTGCGTCCCATTAATGTAGCCCCACGCCTCCACAATTATAACAGTACATTTAGTTAGGTACCTTAGCAACTTGATGGGGACAGACCGGATAAAAATACCAACTTTTTTCGTGCTTTGTTGAACAATGAGATTTAACTGTTTGAGCGGAGTCAGCAATATTTTTGGTTGGGTCCATAAGTTTTCACCGTCCCATCCGTGGAACATGTAAATGCAGTGTTTCTGTATTTGCCAGGTAATGTGGCACAGACCGGATAACATTGCCAAATAAATTGGAGTTAACAAGTTGTTTGCGTGGGTCCATCATGTGTACCAGTTATTGGACCTAAATTTAAAGGACCATATTTGTATTTTTCCTTCAATAATAATATTTCCCTTTTTGATCTGTGTCAGTTTAGATGTGGGGGTCCATAATTATTCACCCCCACTGAAGTGACAAATGCTGTTTTACTGAATTGTTTTCATCGGATATGTGACAAACCGGAATAAAGCACCACATTTTTGTTATTTCCTTAAACAGAATGCTTTCATTTTTAAATCGAAGTCGGCACATTTTGGGTGTGTCCATGGGCCCGATTTATCAGAGTTTGAGAAAGCATACTTTTCCGAAGTTCAGGAAAGCCATAACGAGGAAAGCATATTTGTGATAAACACAGCCTGTGCGATCGAAGCACTGGGCAAAGATTAGTACGACAGCAATGATCGGGGATTGTTTACATCACGCATTCCATCAATGTCCCATTAATGAAGAGCTTACTCGCCATATACACATTTCCTACGCCACAGTCCAATGCTAAATAGGCGGGAAATATGTTACTGTTGAAGAATTTATTGACCTTGTTCTCTCTGTTATGCATCGTCTTGCAGCAAAGCAACTTTACGTGAGTGCATTATTCAGACAAGAAACGTATCCATTACTCCCTCTTTCCCATTTCCCGTTTTACAAAAATAACCAACATCACCAGGTTTGATGAGTATGAACTGTTGTTGTTCCTCACACCATGAAGCGCTTAGTTAACTCCAACAGTATTTAAATTGTCTGGGACACGTACCTTCTCAGCAGCATCAAATGATCCACAAGAGAGTACCGTGGTTTTCTTGTGGTAAAGAGACTCGCGGGAAGGTAACTTGGGACAACAATACTTCCAATAAACAGGATATACTTCCATCGCGAGGTCACAAAGCAACATGATCTACTTCCATTTGTTTCCACTAAAATATCCACTATCCAGGTTGGAAGGAAGCCAAATCAGGCACCTGAGTGATCGTCGGTAGGTACAATTATGATATGCTACTGTGTGACCTCCAGGAAGCTGACCTGCAACTGCTGGTCCATGTCCAGAATGTTTCAGAAAGGGGACCGTCACCATATTTGATACGCACTGACAAGGGTGTCATTGTGCTTCCGACAATAGAGATGTATGAGTAAGTCACATTGTTTTTCAGCTGCGTACATTCGGACAGCCTTTGGGACAAGCAATAACTGTATTCATCATAATGGTACTGGGATATGTCATGCTCTGTGATAATACAAGTCGACGTCCTTATAAGTTTCCACTGTTTAGCCGAGATGCAATACGACGACTGCATTCTTAGGCAATGGTTGGGAGGCAGCATGAACAACCTAGAATGCATACCCTGAAGTGACCAAAGCATTAATATACATGGCACTGAATCCATGTCTCGTGCTGGACATGGGACATGAAAGAGGCTGCCATGACACCCTGTGGTCAGTGTTCGCCGTAAGGCTCAAAATGTCAAAGGCCAATCGGGCCTGTAACCTGAGAAAGTCGCGGGCCCGACTAAGGATTTAAAAGCCAGGCAATTATAAATGAGCTGAGCCACAGGTTCAGCAAGATTTCGCTGTCGGATCATGACATCGGAAGGAGTGGTGGTGTTAAAGATGGTTCTCCTTTATAGTATGTTATATACTGACACAATAATAACCTCAATGAAACATTCAAACATGTAGGGCTTTAGTCAGGATTATTCCCAGCTTACAAAACTCATTGATTCAATACCAACAAGACTGTCAAAATACCATGGAACACTTATTGATAATATTTTTTATCTAATCTATCTGAAGAATTCTTCAAATCCTCAGCGAGTATTCTTATAAGCAATATTTCTGACCACTTTCCTCATTTTCTTTGTCTGGATTACCGCGAAACTTGCTATGCTATACCAAGATTTATACAAATAAAGCAGCATAATTCTGACTCGCCCAATACATTTTTACTTGAAACACAAAATTCAAATATTTATAAAAAAAATTACAAGGATGTTTATGCAGATCTCAATAAAAACTATGATATCCTTGATAAAATTGTTACTACTGCTTTGGAAAAGATCTTGCCTATTAAAAAATAAAATTTACTCAATATAAATTTAATTGGATTACTCAGGTCATTATTAGGTCAATTAAGCTTATAAATAAATTGTACGCAATAATAAAACAGACTCCGGTAATTACGGATGAATACCGTAAACTCAAATACTAATTTGCATACTTTAATATAACTCTTCAAATAAATATTCATTTGGCTAAGCAAATGCATTATCTGTCCAGTTTTGAAAAGCATAAACATTATATTAAAAGACGTGGTGCTTAATTAAAGAAATTATATAAAAAAAACAAGGAAAGAACATTTTCCGGATTCGGTCACAATGGACGGAGAAATGGTATGCGATAAATGCATTATTGCAAATTAATTAAACTCGTTTTACATATAAATATTGGTTCAACTCTAACATCTAGGTAAACTACAAAAGATGATAAATCCTACAAATATTATTTGTAAAACCCAACACTTCCCACGTTCAGTTTTAAATAAATTGAAGTAGATACTTATGTCAGCATAACTGATCGCTTACCTCCAAAATCAAGTTGCGGAATAAATGGTATATCAACCAAAATATCAAAATTAATAAAACATGTTACTAGCAAAGCAGTCACAATATTTACCAATCAATCTATAATGACTGGTATATTTACAAACAAATGAAAAATTGCTAAAGTTATTCCCCTTTTCAAAAAGGTGATAATTATTATTATATGTAACTTTGACAATTGTCGTCCAATTTCGATTTTGCCAGCTAATTCAAAGATTTTTGAAAGGATAATATTTGATCAAATACATGAATATCGTTCCACGATATTATACTATAATAGCCAATACGGTTTTAGAAAGAAACATTCTACTGAATTTGTGACATTCGAAGTGATGGATATTATTATACAATAGCTTGATAAATGGGCTACGCCTATCAATATATACCTTGATTTATCAAAAGCGTTTGACACAATTGATCATAATATATTGCTGCATAAATTTAATTAATATGGATTAAATGATACGGCAGTTGATATTTGTAGGAGTTATTTATACAATCGCCAGCATTACGTAGAAATAAAAAAATGTTAAGTCTAAAGAAACAGTTATCACCACTGCAGTTCTACAAGGGTCAATTTTAGGACCACTCTTGTTTATTATACACACCAATGACATAACATTTTCGAGTGACCTTTTTAAATTCGTAACATATGCAGATTACACTACCCTTACTATTACACAAAGGTCATTTAAAGTGTCAGAAATCCAAATGCAAAGTGGACGTATTAACAAAGAGCTCACAAATGTTATCGATTGGTTGAAAGCAAATAAACTTTCACTAAATACCCAAAACATTGAATTTATTATATTTTCATATGTCTCAAAAGAAAATAGAGTACTCTCTATTAGAAATAGATGGGACAGTCAATGAAGGTGTAAATTAATTCAGTTGTTTAGGCTTTACCCTCAATAAACATTTAAACTGGCAGAGTCACACAAACAAAATAGCAAATAAAATAACTAAAACAATAGGAATCCTAAATATACTTAAACTCTTTTTACCATTCAAACATTAAATGTTATGTATAATTATCTGATTCTCCCTCATATTAATTATAGATCCTCTTATGGGGTCATCAGACACATCGCATTTTCAAATTACACAATAAAAGCAATGCGAATAATATCCCGAAGTAAATACAATGCTTACACAAGACCTATTTATAAAACACTACAATTACTAAAGTTGGATGACATTTATAGAATTAAGCAACTACAATTCGACTAGAAATGAATTAACAATCAGTTACCTGAATATTTCAAAACTATTCACTCACCGGCATCTTTATACATATATATCTTTACATTTGTTTCCATGTATGTTTTATAATGTGTGTACGCGCCTATGAACGGGCTGGTCCCGGAGATACGGCGCTATAGAAATGCTAGTAATAATAATAATAATAATATTCATTGCACACACAACTATGACATCATCAACACAACACACGTAAACAAAATGATCTGCGTATGCCTAGAGTAAAATATGAATTTGCAAAAAAATACTTTATATATCGCGTAATTTAGACAGTTAATAATACATTAGACACTGACATTCAGAAAATGTATACACACAGTTTACATGGTTTCACAAATTACATCACAAATTGCATTTTTCTAAATTAGGAATCATGGTGTTTTATCCATAATTGCTATATTCGTAATTCTTAAAGCAATGACTATAATTATTAACTAATCTGATAATAATATGTACATGTTGTTATTGTTTATTCCCCTACCTTAGATATCATTCCTATTACCAAAGTATTAATTTATTTAATGTCTTTGTGGACAAGGTCAAACATATTGCATCTTGAATCTTCTTAAACCCGGAAAGGAGGTGCTGCTAATGCTAACAGAATAACGTTTTTATAGTAAACCTACCTGTGGGTCGACAGGACCAAAGTCAAAATAACTACACGGATTAAAGGTATTGTTATAAATTCCTCTTTTTCTTATAAGCTATGCTGGTTTTCTGCTATGACGTGGGACTTTTTCAGAAAGTGATTTATTCTGTCATATAGGAGAAAACATGAAAGAATCGAACATGATATAACATTATAGAAGCTATGCTATGTTATTTTAATGCTTTCTGATTACTTATGTTGTATATATATATATATATATTATGGGCGATTCTCACGAACCATGGACACATTGTCGAATTAGTGACGTTCAGTTATTGTTTTCATATATTAATATAATACAAGAGATATATTGAAGAATTGAAGAAAACATGGGACATCTTAATATGGCTACTACTGCATTTCCGGTTCGTGTGCTACCACGCGAAACAACAAAGGCAATCTAACATGCAACTCAACAAAAAAGCCAACATTTTTACAAAACGTAAATACGGGTGTCATGCTTCAAGTGGTCGAAACTGATAGGCTACTTGGGCTTCAAGGAGACTATATCCTCACTTGAAACGCACATGTGCAAACTATTCATATCACGATTGTCAGAAACCTAGTACTTCTCTGTAGAATAAAGACATATCTTAAGTGCCAAGCGTGGAAGTCGTTCAACAACAGCTAAGTTATATCACAGATGGACTACTGCATCACACCTTCGGGCAATTTAAACTAGCCAGAGCGCATAGATCTACAAATTACCAAAAACGTGCTTGCACGCTTGTTCTTTCTAAATCAGCTACGCTATTTTTACAACAGCTACATTTCGATTAGTGATACACATTCTTGGGCATTGCAAGCTCATCAGAGGGCATCAACAAACAACATGAATGAGCTTAAGTTTAAAATACTGTACACATACACACACACACACAAACACACACACACACACACATACACACACACTCACACGTACGTACGCATACACAGACCCATACACATATTCTAATAAAACATGTGCTCTGTGTGTTTATGTGTGTGTTTGTGTGTGTGTGTGTGTGTGTGTGTGTGTGTATGTGAGTGAGTGTGTGCGTGTGTGTGTGTGTGTGAGAGTGTGCGTGAGTGTGTGTGGATGTGGGTGAGCGTGCGTGTGTGTGTGTGCGTGTATGTGTTTGTGTATTAGTGTGTCTGTTAGTGAGTGTATGAGTGTGTGTGTGTGTGTGTGTGTGTGTGTGTGTGTGTGTGTGTGTGTGAGTGTGTGAACAAAGACTCATGCGTTCTGAAGACTTGGTATGTTTTTATCTTATTAAGCTGACCATTACATTTGACAGGACTCTGATTGTTTGTTCACCATAGACATCCTTCACGTGGACACTCAGAGACCAACACAGTTGTCCGTCATAACACGCTGCTATTTAACTTCACACTCGAAGAGGGCACATATAAGTAACTGAAGTGTCTCTTACTGACCTGGCGCATTGAACAATCCGCCTCCATCTTCTAGTTTTTATAACAAAATACAACTCCACTGTTATTCTACGTCAATACCGAAGCTATGCAACTCAAGGTATATACCGCGTAGTTGATAATCACGAGTTCAAGCGTGACTTATAGCATGACCACAGATATAAATATAAATCGCTAGTTGAACAAAATCGCTTAGCTATCAGTTGACACATCATACAGCGACATCTGCATGGGCCAGAGATAACCATGCTAGTGAACGGCAATAAACCACTGCAGCGTACACAGCACAGCATCCAGTTTTCATCCTAATTTTCACACTATATTACTAACTGACTTCAGTGAGTCAGTCTTGTAAATGTACAATGGGTTCAGGCTGTTGCCTTACTAACATGTCTTTGTCAATGACAGCTCTATATGCCTACATTTGGTACACCCACTGTCGCAGAGATGAGTACACCTGTTTAGATTACTCAATTGTTTGTGTTTCCCATGTACATCTTCCTAATTTCCTAAACAAAATTTCGTGTCGGGTTGATTCCAATGACATGGTCACTGAAATGGTCATCAGCAGCAGCTTGCGTAAACACAGCATTGATAATTTCGTAGCTGCTCCACAACAGCCACTTCCACCTGCAGATCGAGATTCTTTTTGAATGTATTGTGGCCAATTTCCTCAGGGACACGTCTCGTCCTGCAAAAAGTGTTTCGTCTCATTTAAAGTGTCAACATAAATAACTTTACATCTGGGAATCTGCAGAGGCTTATAATTAACTTCTACCAACAATTATTAGTCGTAATATTATCCCATAAAGCTTTTTGGTTAATACAAAACGAGCCGCCCAAGCCAGGCCTCTGTACAATAATATTATTAAATAACTTGCCATATAGTTCAACCAACTTAAGAACGTTACTGTCAATTTAAACTGTTATTTTTTTAATGAATCGTGCAGAATGTTACCTAAGCTGATGTGTATAATTGAGGATTCGTATCTGTGGAAAGATATGCCAGATCCTGTCCTCTGGCGGTTAGTACAGTTGTAAGCTTCTAGGGAAATAACCGTATTCGATGTTTAAAAAAAACTATTGTCACCAACAGCCTCCAAGTGCTGTTGAGATTTAAAAACAGATGTATGTTGCTTGCTCCAGTTTGAGGCACCCAACTGTCAACAGTTATGAATAATCAAACTGGGATGCTAAGTTTTGGTTAAACTCATTTCCCTGTCACAACCCTTCCCCCAAATGGCTAAGCTGGCAGCTGTAGCCTGCCCCATTAATTAATCATCAGTCACTTTATAAAGGGAACACAATGAGAAATCATCAAGTGAAATATTTCTTGTGCCAGTTATTTATTACATGTTTTGAAAGTTGCCACTTTAAACAGTTCTATGCTCACATACATAAATATAACACATTAGTAAAACATATATAGGTTGCCCAATGCTCACTCCACTGTGAGCCACCAAACTGTCCACCTCTTTGGATACTACTGGGACGTTAACCTCAGGTTACTACCCCACCGAACCCAAATGACTAAGCTTGTGGCTGCTGGCCTACCTCATTAACTAAGCATGCTATATCTTATACAGGGAACACAACTACACCTCTTTAAGTAAAAATTTCCTGTGTCAGGCATGTTCTACATGTTATATATATTGTCAAACAGGTCTACGCTAAATGTCATAGTAATGGATGCAACAGTTCCTGCCGTACAATTAGATGGCAGTCAGCAGTCCACAGCAAAGTCACAGCAACGAGCCAGCTTATCGCTCTAGTCTGTAGGGGAATGATTAATGATTGTAACCCTACGAGCGTGACACAAATGTCACATATTCGTTAGGTAATGCCTCCACGATTGCATTTTATCGCCCGCATAATTTCGATTTCATTTTACGCAAAAAAGTAAATTTACATTGTTTCCACTACTTTGTTCACTACGAATGTTTACGTGTTTGTGCAACTGACGAATGGAGTTTTTGTAAACTCACCAGACAAACTATTATCATACAGATGACCTACTTGACTTATAGGCGAATGCCAAATCCCCCAAAAGTGCTTTATTTTAGGAGTTTAAATGCCACCCTCTACACACACACACACACACACACACACACACACACACACACACACACACACACACACACACACACACACACACACACACACACACACGCACGCACGCACACACACACACACACACACACACACACACTCACACACTCACACACACACACACTCTCTCTCTCTCTCTCTCACACACACACCAAAATGTTATATCATGTGGAAGCTCTACATCTTCCCGTCCCAAAGAAGAAGGTCCTAGAGATGCTAAGTGGTGCAGTGAGCATGAATCCAAGGTCAACCAAGGTCACGGTCAAATGATGAATTTTCGAAATTGTGCTCTTCCGCAATCGCCTTAACATTACAATGGTTGCATATCTACTTTACTATACTTTATTTATAATATGGCCTAGTCATATATTGTTGGAAAGCATATTGTATCACCGCCACAATTAGGTACAATATGCAGGTGTAACCTGGTATGGTACAAGTGGGGCTAAGATCAACAAGGTCACCGTGAAATGATGAACTTTCGATTTTTGGCAATACCGCGAAAGTAATAAAGTTACAATAATATGTAACTACTTCATCTATAAGTACGATTCGTATACTTTATGAAAGAAGCATTTATCTCCGTCAAACTGAGATATCACTTGGAGCTGTCAGTTGATGGATTACATGTGGAGCGACGATCAAACAATCACCGTCAAGTGATCAATGTTCGAAATTGTGTCATCCCGCAAACATCATACAATATAAATGGTTGCATACATCTACTTTACTTATCTATTGATGGCAATGTCGTATACATTTGCAAAGGCAACTGGCTCCCCGTGAAAACGGCATACGATGATAGCTATCAAGTGCTGCAGTAGGTGTGGAGTGAAGGTTAAACAAGGTCACCATCAAACGAAGAATGTTCATAACTTCGCCACTCCGTAAAAGTTCAACACTTACAAGGCGTGGAGTTGTAAAGTGGTGCTCTAACTGTAGAATGTAGGTTAAAGAAGGGAACCGTCAAAAGATGAATTTTCGAAATTATGTCTTTCTGCTATAATAGGTTAGCCAACATGTGAAGTTGCACTTTTAACTGCACTTTTAATTAATAGCAGGAATTCGTGCTAGATCCATCACACAAGGGATAAGAAAATAGGCGTATGTGGATGCTACCCTCGATTTTGAAGGTTACTTGAAGGTCACAAACTCAAATTCGTGTCAAAATAGTTTTATTAATAATTGGCATCTTCCTATTCACAACGTTGCATAAAACCAAATATGTTATGGTTTGTACATGTCTTCTCTGTGTTATCGGGTGTTAAACTTTGAATTTTCTCTTAAGTATATGGGATAATATAATATAAAAACGTGTGTGTATCGCGAATACCAAAGTTGTTTACACACCCATTTATTCTTTCTAAGCCTGTTTGTATATATTCGTGTTGATATAATGTACATATAATTTATTACTGCACCTGCATTTGATTATAAACATGTCAAAAACGTGCTTAGATATATGTAGGATGTTGAGGAAGAGAGGTGGCAATCGCAGATTAGAACTCTATTCGCAAAACAGTCGACCAACTGTCAGATGTTTTGAGGAACGAGACAATTCAATATCTCGTGGAGGAATCCAAATTTTAGGATCTGATTGACATACGTGGGAAGATCATGTTGGACATCATCAGGGCTGAGAAGATTGGCAACTATAAATTATAGACCTTTCGCTGCAATTACACACTGGCTAACCATCTATGACCATATAAGCTATGCCCTCCCGATGGAGAACAGTCTCTCTTGCAGATGTGAAACACCCCTAGAAGACAGCACCAGAGGCTCGTGCAGTATTCATTAAACGATATCTTGTTGTGACAAAAACAAAATGGCGATTCAACCAAGTGCCTGCTGATCAGACAATTGAGCCAGTTACTAGCACATGCAGGATGCATAATGGGATCATCGGTATTACAAAACGTTCGAACCAGTTCGCCCTGTATTTTTAGTGGCACGTACATTCATCTACAATAGGGGATAGCTGCGTTCACACAGGCATTCTGATACCTTCTTTCTCGTGTGTGTGGATATATGGTGATATAGCTATATACTCACAGTCTGCCTGAAACCAAATCTTTGCGTAGTGATTAGCTTGTGCAATATGAAGTTGTAGGGTGGAGGGTGGGGGAAAGCATCGTCAGACCCAAAGTGTTGGATGCTAACTGGATCGACGGTTTGCAACTCACGAGATAGTGCCCCAAAATAGATAAGCAGTAGCAGAATGAACCATGAACATTATGATGTGCGTTACTGTCCTGCAAGACATACATGCTGGCACGTAATTGGCATAGTAATATCCATACAAGCAAGATATGTGTCGCACATGAGTTCTCAACGTAGGACCACAGCGTGTGCGGTCATGAAACTGTTGAAGTATTGGAGCAGAAAAGTGAGATAACCTTTTAAATAGTGATACAAGCACCGACCTCGGCATGGACACTAATAAGGGACCACCTTTTGAAAAAAGCCCGTTAGCCACCTGCAATTTCAAAAGGAATGTGTAATGAACATTCATAATCCTAAATCGACTGCTTACCCCCACATTTCCCCATGTACATGTTACTGTACCATCATACCAATAAAATGCGGTTCAACACAATAATTCTGTCGCCATTTAATAGCTGTGAGTCACTCTGGTCAGATGTTCCGCCACGTCAACAATAATAGAAGCAAACGACTGCTCAGTCTACATTTGTCTATGACGTCAAAGTGATCATGAAAATGTACTTGTTTGTCCTTTATTGGTTTCTTTGCTCTTACAACACTTATCAACTTAGTGTTCACTTAACATTACAGTATGAACCTGTTTGTTTTAGATGGCTTTCTAGTGTTTGTCCATATTTTCCACATATTGTCTTTGCACTTATTGAGTCTTGTATACAGATGAGTCAAGTCTGGCATCTGCAGCTGCACATGACCACAAAAGGCTGATGTTGAATTCATGTTAGTGCGTGGAAGCTGAGCAGGCAATCATTCGCAGGTTGTGTAATACTTTCAGATTGTTTTTGGATGTTCCAAGGGTGTGTAAAGTCCGGAAGTAACAAGACACTGGGCAGCTATACCTTTGGTGTTGAGTTAATGCCACCTCCAAATGTGGATATAGACAGCGGAACTGGGGATAGCTGAAGCTTCATGGTATTCACCAGTTAAACTATTCCTCCAGTAGTGACACCGTTGACATATTTTTGTAACAGCTTTATGTCAACGTTGGTAGTGTTTTGTGCATTGTGTAGTTACAAAGGTATATGAACGTTTCTTCCTCGGTGCGACATGAAACAATGTACATTCTTCAAACAGTCGTTGCTTCACGGTGATGTTAACCTACTATATTTCTTTGTTTTTAGCTGTTAGATGAGTTGACAGTTGACCAAGTCATTTGCAGTAGAGTATTTCGCTTCCATATGTACTAAAGGCATGTCGTTATTATGTGGGTCAATTAGGTTTCTACCGTAGGCTTCTTTACGGAGTTGTCGACGATATTGCTGGCACACACACGCTTGACAGAAAAGCAACTCCGTCGTCAAGTAGCAAAAACAATGGACAAAAGGCCACCACGCTTGCGTCCGTAACCACCGTTCCCATATGTAAGTCAGTGTTTCCATATTCACCGTAAGTTCCTCTGAACACAGCAAGAACTTTGAGACAAGCTTCCTTGGGTTATCAGCGTCACGCTTCCATGCTTCATCCGTGGCCGTATACCATCAGAGGAGTTGAACGTGTGCTCTTCCTCATCTTCCAAATTTAAGAGGGGGTTCTTGACTACTGTGACGTTCGTAATCGTTCTGACCATGTGACGCAAAACGTATTCATGGCTTGATCGCCCCTTGTAAGGCTGATGATGCCTTTATGCATCTTGCATAATCTATACATCAATTCAATTGGCTGATCAACTGGAATTTGGGTGAAGGCCTTTTGGTTTTCTTCAAAACAAAGTTTCCTGTAATTAATACTACACGAACCTCTGGTCCTGTCTTATCGGGGTATTTCACATCTGCCAGAGAGACTGTTCTCCATCGGGATGGCATAGTCTATATGATCGTAAATGGTTAGCCAATGTATAATTGCACCGAAATATTCTATATAGCTGCCAATCGTCTCAGCCCTGATGATGTCTAGTATTATCTTCATAGTTTCCACGGATGTCAACCAGAACCTGAAATTTGGATTCCTCCTTGAGATATTAAATTGTTTCGTTCCTTAAAAAAACATCTGACACTTGGTCGACTGTTTTGAGAGTAGAGTTCTAATCTGCGATTGCCACCTCTCTTTACCAACATCCTAACTACTTTTGGACAAGTTTTTAACATTCACGTCATGTTAATGACCAAATGCACGTGTAGTAATAAATAATCTGCATATTATATCAACAGGAATATATTTGTGTACAAGTTTGAGTTTGTGTGAGCAAGATTTCTTGCCATTAACACAAATTTCGAAAATTCATCTTTTCACGGTGACCTTGTTTAACCTGCACTACACAGTTAGAATATTATTATCCAACTCCATGCCATACCTCATTTTGACGGCGATCCAAGATGCATTTAAACGTATGTAAAATGGTCTAGTGTATGTAGAAAAAGTAGCTACGCAACCATTGGAAGTGTAGAACTTTTGCGGAGTGGCGTAGTTTTGAACATTCGTCGTTTGATGGTGACCTTGTTTAACCTTCACTTCACACCTACTGCACCATTTGATAGCTCCCCGTTGTATCCCGTTTTTACGGAGAGCCAGTGCCTTTCCAATGGTATACGACATTGCCATGAATGGAAAAGTAAAGTAGATGTACGCAACCATTTATAATGTATGATGTTTGCAGGATAACACAATTACGAACATTTTTTTTTTACGGTGACTTTGTTTGATCGTCGCTCCAATCGTTCTCCATCAAATGACAGCTCTTTTTCATATCCCGTTTTGACGGGGAGAAATGCTTCTTTCATACGGTGTATGACTCGTACATATACATGAAGTAGACAAAGGGTCATTGTAATTTTATAACTTTCGCGGTATTGCAAACAAATAAATTGAATGTTCATCATTTCACGGTGACCTTGTTTTGTTTTAGCTCCACTCGTACCATATCAGGTAACACCACCATATCGTACCCAGCTCCTACGGGGAGACAATAATCCTTCCAAGAATATGTGACGTGGCCATATTGTTATTAAGTAAAGTAGACATGCGACCATTGTAATGTTAAGACGAATGCGGAAGCGCACAATTTCAAAAAATCACAATTTGACGGTGACCTTGTTTGACCTTGGATTCTCGCTTACTGCACCACTTGGTAGCTCTACGACAGGCATCGTTGGGACGGAGAGATGTATAGGTTTCAAACGATATGATAATTAGGAGAGTGTATGGGGTTGCATTTACATCGGTCCGATAGGTGGTTTTACTGCTCGCCTATTAAACTCTTTGGCCAATTTGATACCTGGGTGTCCTTCCATTTTGTCCTGTCTAGAGCACACCGCTCTGCTGCTAAAAGCAGAAGTCCAGTGCCCTGTCTAACGTGGTCACTCCACCTCCTCCGCGCCCTTCCTCCTTTTCTGTGTTCTTTATAATTTTCATTGAAGGCTATTCTTATAATGTTTGTGTTTGGTATACGGCGAACATGTTCAAACCACTGAAATCGTTTTTGTCTGTTGCAACGCATCTCATCTCAAAAGCTTTAAGGGACTGCGTCTCCTGCGATCATACTGTCCAGCTTTCTGCGCCATAGATTATAATAGGCAGCAAAAGGGCCTCATATAATCTGGTTTTCCTTTTTTATTGAGATGCCTCTCCTTGACAATATGTTATATCCGAGTGTACAAATGGCTGCTGACGCTAAGGCTATTCGTCTGTCAACATATCTTACTGTACAAGGTACAGAACTGTCCAAGAAGCAGAACTCTCTCATAGTCTCGAGTTCTTTATTTTCTAGGAAGATATGCTTGTCTGCTAAGGTGATTATGTTGCATTTGGAGAGATTGATTTTATAGATAACATCTGGCAATTCTGGACCGTAAATACATTCAAATAATTCTCAAAGCTTGAATCTGTAAGTGAAGGCACACTATCATTAGGTCGTGATTCACAAACAGGTTACCGACAAATGCAGTGGTTTCCAAACTAATATCTGCTTTGCGTAGTTACCAGGTAATATATACCAAAGTCAATTCGCCCCGTCTACTGAACATGCTTTATTAAATCAGTTACGGACATCATTTAAGCAATGTATACATAAACCATTCCTTCCCTTATTGTCATCTAACTTTGTTACTGTATCCGTGTGTTGCAGCTTTCAAGTGGTAGCCTGAGTGTTGTTCTGCTTTTGGTGTTAGCGATTTTCTGCTCCTTTTCTCCACAAGCGGCTGGCGCCAAAATGTCCAACTACCTGGAATACTATTTCTCTTGCATTGATGTGTGTGATAAGGATAACATAAAGTGCCACAGCGATTGTGAAATGAACAACACTTGTGAGGCTTCTCAACAGTTCTGCAAGAACATGTGTTTGAACCTGAGGGTAACGTGCCATAGGAAATGCTACGATGACGCAACGAGGATTTACATCGAAACACTTCCAGACGTATAACAGTACATTGATTGCATGCGAGCTAGGCACATTCCCATCGCGTGGTAAATATTATCTTCTGAACGAAAGTAAAATAAACCGGAGTTTAACTACATTGAGGGAAGCTCATAATAGTTAATCATAAGTTGCATAAGTCGTTAATATATTAAGTAGTACAAATAGGAGTCCTAAAACATAACGTCGTTGTATGCCATACATAATTTTATTCTACACTTCCGGTTACGCTCTTTCAATGATTACGTGTGCCTTTAGATACTACCAGATTACCCCTTTTTATTATACCATTACTCATGGTTGTGTAAGGTCAAATGCTTCAGTTACATTAACTCATACGTTTCCATGATTATGGCTTCGTTGTCAATTCCATTGTGAAATGAACAATACTTGTGAGGCTTCTCAACAGTTCTGTAAGAATGTGTGTCTGAAGCTGTCGGTAGCGTGCCATAGGAAATGCTACAATGAGACAGCGAGGCTATACCATGAAACATATCCAGACGTGTAACAGTACTTTGATTGCATTCGAGCTGGGCACATTCACATCGCATGCTAACAGAATGTTTAACAACATGGAGGCCTTCGGATATTGTGGAAACATTCGGAAAATCACGTTTCTTGTGTGGTAAATATTATCTTCTGAACGAAAATAAAAGAAACCGGAGTTTATCTACATTGAAGGAAGCTCATAATAAGTTAATAATAAGTGACATAAGTCGTTAATATATTAAGTATTACAAACAGAACGTTGTTGTCATGTACTTAGCATATATGTTGTTTTATTCTACACTTCCGATTACCCTCTTAAAATGATATTATGTGCCTTTAAATACTAGCAGATTACCCCTTTTAATAATACAATTACTCATTGTTATATAAGTTCAAATGCTTCAGTTATATTAATAAATATCGTTTCATGATAATGGCTTTGTTGTCAATTCCACTTTTTTTTCTGAAGCAATGCAGGCATTCTGCTATCGTGTGGAACTAAACTGCCAACACGCAGCTCAGACAACACAGGAGTTGTCCTTCCTACGTCCTGCTTCAAATTGCACCATGCTGCAATTTAACAAAACTCAAACATTGGTTCCTCTGTTCCAACAGGTCTGTTTTTCGTTGATAGTTTAGTATTATCCTTACCACGAGAGACGTTCACTTGTTCCCATCATTAAAGGACAACATCCTTGTTGAGTAAATAGCAACAATCATACAAAAATATTATATTATCAACAAACTCCAATGTATTTTTTCGATTTGGTAGTATTAAGTAGCAATGAAGATACAACTACAGTAAAACAACAACCATTTTTGTTGCAAGCAGTTTCATCGCATATTTGCATTATTAACACAACTGTTTATTATGTCAGCCTTACGTCGGTGCATTTTACAGGAATTACATGCTAGTATTCTAAATGTACATACATATTATTAAAAATGATATCCAAATATATATATATATATACACATACATTTATAAAAAAAATTGGAAAAGACATTGATAGTTTTCTGCGAAAAATCACTGATACTAAAAGAATTATTATTTTTAATTTCAATTACTATGGTAGTTTAGTAGCCAGTCCTCAAGACTGCTCACAACGCTTTACACGTTACTCCCTGGCAGACCTGTTCAATCGAACACCATCTCAACTTCTCTGGAAAGAATCCAGCCATACTGCAATTGATGCGCGAAGATTCTTCGTACACAAATGTCAACCGCTGTCTATTGCCAGGCACTGATTCATACAGCTGGGTGAACTGGAGCAACGTAGAGTGAACGACACAGCAGCACAGGGTTCGAACCCGGGTTATCTCGGTCGACAGTGCAATGTTCTATCCACATCGCCACTGCCCTCCATGTACCCCTTATTGCAACATAAACGTTTCTTTCACAAGTTACAACAAATATACAAAAGAAGAAGGTTCTAGGACATAGTAAATATTTAAAACCAATCGTGCAATAAGTCGAAAATCACAAAAGAGAAACCTGTTTGGGGTACTGATTATCTTTGAAAGGCTATATATAAAACTATTGAACCACTGAAGTAGAGTGCGTATGCTCAAGCAACTACTTGGACTGCGTTTATCTACCACTTTAAAGCATGACTCTCCTGTCATATGTGTGGTGTCTAGAGTATATAGAAGTCCAAAGACAATATTCTTGGCAGTTTGGCAAAAAAGGTGTGCCCATATACGCTCAATAATGTATATATATATATATATATATATATATATATATATATATATATATATATATATATATATATAGATATGGTCGATTCTCACGAAACTTGGGAAATTTTTTCGATTTGGGGAGTTTCATGTATTGTGTTCATTTTTTAATGAATAACGCCTCAATTCAATTCAAATACCTTTATTTTCTCTCATGGGGAAATTCTCTTGTGGTGTTCGCTATTAAGAAGGCAATAAATAAATAAATATATAAATAAACATGTGTAACTGAGAACACTGACCACACAGACACTCACCATCGATCTATAGATAAATACTCACACACACACACACACACACACACACACACACACACACACACACACACACACACACACACACACACA
>CM034537.1:37066426-37086426 GCA_020002185.1 Paraescarpia echinospica
GTGTTGCTATTTTTCCCTAATAGGCGAAACTCATAAAACGTATTATTGTATTTTGTAATGTGTTTTATTTGTATTTTTATATTTAGTTTGACGTACAGCTATGCGAATATTAATGAATTTGGAGCGATACAAAATGATAATAATAAACAAGTTGCTATTATAGTATATTCTGACATTATTTTAAAGGAATTTAAAAAAACGACAATTGTTAGCCAAGTTTGGTTTCAGTTTCTAATGTTCATTGGATCCCAGATTACAGCACATAATCACGTATGCCCGCATGCACGCAAGCACTCACTCTCTCTCGCGCGCACACACACACACACGCGCGCGCATGCATGTAAACACACAAACACACATGCACACACACACGTATCCTGAATGAAATAATGGATTATCGTGCGAAACGAAAACCGGTCACACAACTATTAAAATATAATGGAATATATATATATATATATATATTATCCTTTTAATTATTGAATCTCCGGCTCAGTCCGCCCAATATTAATTTGGTTTCTGCACTAGTGTTAGGCGTTGTAGCATTAGGAACAAAATCTAAATACCAATGAAGCAAGAGACGTACATTGTACTCTTAAAGCAAAGTGTCATTTAATATGAATTTGCATAAACCATTCGTTTCTTATAACATCCTCTTACATATCCACTGAATCGTCTGTTACAGTTTCTTGCTCAGCGACCTGGCGCTGATATGCTTCTGTTGTTAGCGATCGTCTGCTCCCAGTTCCCACAAACAATCTCCTCACGAATCCCCCTACATATACGATCCTACCTCCTATGCGCTGCTGGGTGTGAGCACGGAGTAGACAAGTGTTTCACTCATTGCGAGGAGAACAACACATGTGCAGCGTCTAGACAACACTGCAAGAACCTTGGCAAAAGAGCGGAGAAAGCCTGCCTTAGGAGATGTTTAAATGAGGTGAAGGAGAAATACCCAGAAAACGAATGAACTTTAGTCGGACAAACACCATATATATTATAAAACAGTATATTTGTTTGTTTCTACATTCATTTGTCTGAGCATAGTTTGTTTCTATATTCATTTGTCTGAGCATCCTTTTTAGCGGGAACATTGGCGGATGTAGATCACGATTGAATTGTTGGTGCATAAAAAGCGAAAATCAAGTGGACATATTAATCAATAAGTATCATTCTTTCCTTACTATTATTCGTAAAGTAACACTATACATATATTGCGTAACAGTTGTGCTTCAAGTTAGTTAGTTAAAGTATTTCATAACACTTTAGTCTAGTGAGTGATAATTGGATAAATTAGCCTTCGATAAGTTGTAAACAAGATTTAACAAACTTGATTATGTGGTAGAATATATATGAAATAAAGTAACAACTATAAAACTACTTACATAGGATAATATCTGTGTAAGCCAGTACTTGCTATATACTTTGATTAAGTAGCATTGTTGTTAAAATTAAGCAATGGCGATAGTCAGGCGAACTCCAGATTGTGTATGTAGCTAGTGTCCCACGTATTCACTAGGGCACGGCATAACCTAAATAAATAAAGCAGGCTAACGTAACGTAATTGATAGTATTTAAATAAGGTCACTACCGGTAATGTTAGCGTTCGTGATAGGATAGATAGCCAGATGTGTAATGAAATTCTGTAGCATAACGTGTGCTGTAATACACAGGAAACAGTCTTTATAAAGACAAAATTAATTAAGTTATTAAATAAATTCTGATAGTGATATGGCGCCTTGCATGCGGCAAGTCAAGGCAAAGCGACACTTGGTGTGCGATCACTGCCACAACTGGGTGGATTTTGCATTATCCGGCTGTGGGAATTCATGGGCAGAAACCGTGGAGGAGGGATTCACGTTTCAGTGCATGGTGTGTTGGGAGGTGGAGTGTCTGCAGAAGGAGGTAGTTAGGTTGACATACATGGTGAAAGGGATGGAGATGAGAATTAGCAACGAGACAGGTGGAATGGAGAGAGACGACAGGGAGAGAGGTGGGAATACTACAAGACTGAAAGAGAATAGCAGTGGCAAGAAGACTGAGGAAAGGAGATTGAGAGGAGGGAAGATAATTGGAAGGTAAGAAATTGGAAAATCGACGACAGAAGACGTGATAAGCGTGAAGGTGACAGGGGACAAAGTGACCGTAGAGAAGGAGGGAGGGAAGATGGGACGGGAGAGAAGTGAAGAAAGATGAAGGGACGAAAGGAAGTGAGAGCAAATGTGATAGAAGAGAAGTCGATAAAAGGGACGATGACAGGAGGAAAGGTAAAAAGAGAAAAAGCGACACGAAAGAATGGATCGGAAGATAATGTGATAGGAGAGAACACGGCGGGGGAAAAGACAACAACCAGACATATACAAACCGGAGAAGGAGCTACTCTGAGGCAGTGATTGGGGTTGGGGCAATGAGGAAAGAGAGGATGTTTATGGGCGACTCCATTATGAGAAAGACGGATAAGACACTAAGCGAGGTGAAGGAGGTCGTTGTTTGTCTACCGGGGGCTAGGATAGAACATGTGACTGAAAGAGTAGATAAGATATTGGGGCATGGCAAGGGAGGGTCTATACTAGTACACGTAGGAACAAATAATGCAGACAGGGGAGAACAACTGGGATAGTACAGAAGTATAGACAGTTAGTGAGGAAGCTAATGAAGACAAGAATTGAACAGATTATCCTCTCAGGAACGTTGCCAGTAATGGGAGGAGGGGGCAACGTATAGAAACTGCAAGAGGATGGCGATCAACGCACTAGTTGAGCAGATATGTGAAGAAGAGGGGGTGGAATTCGTGGATTTATGGGGATACTTTGTTGGGAGGGAAGATGTGTACATGAGAGATGGCCTCCATGTAAATGAAATGGGGGGCAGCAGTTTTCTCAGAGAACATGCTACGATCTGTTAACAGTGGGACAGGTTGTATCTATTTAAACTAGATTCGCAGGGGGGACTCACAGAGAAGCCTGAAACTGGAGACATACATAAAGACAGCACAAATAATCAACAAAGAACAGTCTGGCAAACTCTTCTGAAGTTGGATATAAATGTGTTTGTTTAAATGCAAGGAGTATATTAAACAAAAGAAATGAACTAAACATTATGGTAGAAGATATTGACCCTCACATAATAGGTATAACCGAATCATGGACCACCACCGATATATCAGATACCGAATTGGGAATGACAGGACATGTTATGTTTAGGAAAGATAGAATAGGAAGAAAGGGAGGTGGAGTTATTTTATATATTAAAGAATCTATCCAGCCTTACGAAATAAAATTAGAAAGAGAAGCAGATTGCGAAGAAGCTGTTTGGTGTAACATAGTTACAGGAAACTCAACATTAACAGTTGGGTTAGTTTATCGAAGTCCAAACATAAGCATAGAAGAGAATGAAAACGCTATCAGGGAAGGTAGAAAACGGGACTGTATTATTATGGGGGATTTTAACCATGGGCATATACATTGGAAATCTCTACAGAGTATGGGGAGTGAGGACCACATGTTTTTAGTTTTAGTACAATATACTTTCCTTTCTCAACAAGAGCTAGAACCAACCAGGGGTGAGAATGTATTAGACATAGTTTTGTCCTCACAGAATATATTAGTTGACAATGTAAATATATGTGACCAACTGGGGAGTAGTGGTCTCAACTAGATACATTTTACCATAAAAATAGAAAGGAATAGTAAAAAAAGCAGTATAGGAAGGTATAAGGACATGAGGACATATTTAGAAAAGATAGACTGGAATAACACACTGAAAAATAAGACAGCAACAGAATGCTGGAATATATTAAAGAGGGAAATTAAGAGCATAGTCGATAAATTTGTACTCTTCAAAAACAAGGGAAACGGTCCAAAAAGAAACACTTATCGAAAGAAACCATTAGAAAAATTAAGTATAAACAAATGATGTGGAAGTCATATAGATGTACTGGAAATGATGAAAACTACAACATTTATAAAGAAGCACTTTACCAAGATACAGCTAAAATTATAAATTCAAAGAGAAGCTATGGACAACAATTAGCTAGTAATCTAAAACGTGACAGCAAGAGTTTGTATGCGTATGTTCGAAGCAAACAGAAAGTTCAGGATAAGGTCGGTCCTCTAGAAAATAGTGCTGGAAATATAATATCAGAGGGATTCTTAATGGCAGAAGACCTGAATGAGTATTTTAGTTCACTACCAGTACCAGAGGCTAAGTTCAAGGGGCAGATTAGGACTATTTAGGACATATATTTGGTAGCTAAAAAAATAAGGGCTATGAAGGATAATGATAACCTGGAGTGGATGGGATTCCGCCCAAACTACTATTGGAAATTGTAGAACAAATTAGCGTACCGCTTGCAACAATTTTCAGTTCGTCATTAGATGAGGGAGTTGTTCCTTCAGAATGGAAAGAGGCAAACATTATACCGTTATTTAAAAAAGGTTCGAAAAACAAGTCAGAAAACTATAGACCAGCGAGTTTAACATCAGTGATTTGCAAATTATTAGAAAGACTAATTAAAGATCACATGGTGGATTTTCTTGTTAAACGTAACTTGATCAACCCATCTCAACATGGGTTTTTAAAAGCGAAGTCATGCTTAACAAATATGTTATGTTTTTTGGAAGACATCACTAAGTGGGTAGATGAGGGATCACCAATAAATAACATCTAGTTAGATTTTCAAAAAGCTTTCGACAAAGTACCACATCAAAGATTACTGCTTAAACTAAAGGCCCACGGCATAGGAAATGGTATAATAACTGGATAGAAAAAGGCCCAATTAACAAAAGACAACATGTAGTAGTTGATATTGAGGCTTCAAACTGGAAATCGGTATTGAATGGGGTACCACAGGGATCAGTACTAAGACCTATATTATTCTGAATATATATCAACGATTTGGATGATGAAATGGCAAGCAAGGTGTTGATATTTGCGGATGATATAAAAGTGTTTAGAAGGATTAAAAATGATGGCGATAGACAGCATTTACAAGATGATCTTGACAGGTTGATCAAGTGGTCTGAAAAGTGGCAAATGCTGTTCAATTTTTGGAAATGGAAATGTCTCCACACAGGACATAGGAACGAAGATGTAGAATATACAATGGGGGGTACTGTACTAAGTACTACTGTAAAAGAAAAGGACTATGGGTTAACCATTAATGTTGATTTGTAGGTTTCAGAGCAGTGCGGAATTGTAGCTTCAAAGGGAAATCAAAGCGTGGAGGCCGTATCGCAAGAAGGACATATATATGCAAGAAAGAGTACAGAGGAGAGCGACTAAAATGTTACCATGTGGGTGGGGGTTCACGATAGGTCTTGAAGATTTGGAGGTCGTTTAATATTCAAAATTCATAATTATGCAAACAATAATATTCTTCGTATAACATGCGTTCATATTTCAGTGCAAATTATTGGAGAGTGGGTCCGCTAAAGGGAACAATTATTAAGCCAACATTTTAAAGAAAACACAACAAAGTATCACAAATCGATGTCTGTCTAAGACAGTGAAAAAGCAGGGGCTGACATTTCAGTTGGGGAATGGGGCATTCAAGATAGTAAAACCTTAAATCAGGGATTATATACGATTTTCTTCGATCTTAGAACTAGGTAATAAATTATCATATTATGTGAATTTAATACAGAATTGTTGTATAACGTTCCGTTTCTACTCCGAAAATCTGTCCTGATATTGTTACTTCTGCATGTATATTAATATTTTAAAGTGTAATACTGAATACATACCTTAGCTAATGTATACAAAATGACGTGTGTGCATGCGTGCGTACGTGTGTGTGCATGCTCCTGCGAGTTATTTCCTGTTTTTGTTTCGTTTCGTGCGTATGTGCGCCCGTGTGTGTGTGTGTGCGTGTGTGTGTGCGCGCGCGTGTGTGTGTGTCTGCGTGTGTGTATCAGGAGATCCACTCTTAAGCTACATCAATAAACAACTGTGCGCGAGTGTATGTATACGTGTGTGTGTGTGTGTGTGTGTGTGTATGCGCGCGCATGTGTCTCTATTGTGACTTAGTAATTTGTTTCTCTAATTAATTCTAATTAGACAATATATGACATCCACTCAGTCTGAATGGCTAGTCGCAACAAATATTCCTCAAGAAGGCCCTTCTCCGACAACACGAGATGGTATTCAAACGAACGGGTTTGCCGGAGTGAAGTGCAAAATTCTTTGATGGGTCATAGGTCTAAATACTGTGCTATATATGAAAACTTACCGGTAGCTTTTATATTAGGGATCCAACAACGTTGTTCAACTTCGCACCATAATCATAGTGAGGATATTGGAGTAAGTTGTACGCATAGTTTGTGGTCCAGTCAACAACTCACTTGGTGGTATAACGTGAATTGCAACTGATAGTGTTCTTTTTAATATAGAGAAAGAACAACATCATATTTACTCTGCGCCAGTGACATTATGGACGCCAAGGTACGTTAATGAGGATCGTAAATCGCTTCTATTTGTTAGCGTGTTGGTTTAGTTTTAATAGACATAACTTCAAAGTAGTATTCATGTAATAACCAATGGCTCTATTGTGTACCACAAGAAATACATAATTAGAAGATCATTACATCTAGATATATTCTATAAGTCCGAGAGAACAAGAAACGTCGTGATGGCAATGATGGTGGTGTGTCAGATGGCGGTCATGTTCAATTCAAAAATAGCCAATATATGTAGTAATTTTAAACAATAAATCAGGTTGTGACTGTTGTTTACAGCCCTTTTGGGGGATAACACTCACGTATTTCAGTCATGTTTACTGAACGCGATGTATGTTCACGGTCGCACGTTCACGTTAGCACGTTCACATAAACGCACTAAACACGCAAACATACATACACACTCATACCGTATGTTGCAGTTGGTATTGTCGTTGTTGCTGCAGTTGTTGCTATAGCATCTGCTGCTGTTGTTGTAAATAATCAACTATGTATTCAAAAACACAGATACGATTTTCAACATGTACGCATTTGTAGAAAGCGAAGGCAATATCGAGACATCCCTCATACACGCGTACGTACAATCACAATTTATCAAACACAATTCACAGCTATCCAGATATTTCTATTGATGTGTTCAATGCAGTGTTCTTCACCTTAGCTCAAAAGGTGGTGGTCAGTCAGACCTTCAACTTTCAAAAGTTGGTGTTCCCAGATAAAAGTTCGTGGTCGAAATATTACAATAATTATACGATTAATATTCATTTACAGCTGTAACGCATGACACTTATTAATATACTAGTTCTGTCCAAAGTTACGATATTAAAATTAATGAATCAGCGAATATAAAATGACAACATAGGCAACAGTGTATTGTTGACAGAAAAACATTACAATACGAATGCCCGCAAGGGTCTACTCAGACCTGTTGCCATCACCTACAGAAGCGGCGGGACGGTCAGGCTCCGAGAAACACTCGCTCGAGTCACTGACAATTACTACAGCTAAATCCGACCTGGACTAGACAAGTGTTCCATTATTTACTTTTTTTTAATCTGCCGGTCTTGCTGGCCGACACTTTTTTAAAACGTTGACGGCCAGACGAAATATTTGACGGTCTCGAGCCTCCGGGTCTGCAGTAATTTCAAACACTGGTTCAATGTATTCATGCACGTTGACAAACATTGTGTAATTTGAAACATACCGGTCATAGTTTGAAAACTATTGTTTATTAAAGCAAATTACCAAATATTGCTATACATGTTTCAACGGATTTATAATAGCAATACCAACGGTATTTGTCATAACGTGATGAAGTTGAAGTTTCCATACACGGACACGAAGACACATACACATATGTACGCGCACATGCACACGTCAAACTCCCACCCATACACACACAGACAGACTCTCTCTCTCCCTCTCTCTCTCTCTCTCTCTCTCTCTCTCTCTCTCTCTCTCTCTCTCTCTCACACACACACACACACACACACTAACGAACACTCATACACACAATCACACACACACACACACACACACACACACACACACACACACACACACGCACACGCACACACACACACACATACACACCCTCAATCATTCACTCATACACGCGCACATACACCCACACACACACTCACAATCTTTTTTTTACAAGAATATTGATGTGTACTGTATTGACAACTATTATTTGTTTATTTTAATATATCACTAATACTCCAATACATGCATATATGTAATTAAATAATTTCGATTTCTTTTCTTTTCCTGCACATTTACATTTACATTTGCACTTCCTTCGGTAAAATTGAGTTGAAACAAATTATTATTGTGGCTCCTATGAGAGCGACTGTTATTGTTTTATTAGGAGTCACAGACCCCATCTAATTTGAAATTACACTGCATTTGTATATATGAATATATATGCCTATTCATGTTACGTTAATTTGATATTATACATATATTGTAATTGGGGTCTAAATAACACTTTTTTTTCTTGTTCTTTTGTTTTTCACACACACACTCACACACACACACGCATACACTCACGCACACACACACACACACACAAACACACACACTAACACACACCATCATACACTCACTCACACACACGCAGACACACACACACTCTCACACACACATACACACATACTCACGCACACTCACATACATACTCAAACACACACACCCTCACACACACAACACACACTCTCACACACACTCACACAGTCACACACTCACACACTCACTAACAGACACACTAATACACAAACACACACACGCACACGCACACCCACAATCACACACACTCACGCACACTCTCAAACACACACACACACACACATGCACACACTCACACACACACACAAACACACACACACACACAAACACACACACACTCCTACTCGCACACATACACACACACTCACGCAAACACACAAACACACACTCACATTCACGCGCGCGTACACACGCACGTTCTCACACATATCACATTGGTTACGAAAACAATATTTACACAAACACACACAAAAGAAAACAACAACAAAAGATGGGCTGTTGAGAATGACTTTACCGTTTCTTAACGTTTCTTTACAGTGGCATGTTACGTGAATTTGTATCGAACCACCGCCGCTCTTCATTGTCTTCTTATATCTCCACTGTATCGTGTGTTGCAGCTTTCTATCTGGTCCTGCAGAACGGACATTGCTCGGCTTCTACTGCTGGCTCTTTTGTGCTCCCAGTTTCCCGACACGACCAGCTCCGAAATACCCGAACATTTAAAGAACTACCTGGCGTGCATGGGGTCGTGTGAGAAGGAACTAAGAAAGTGTTACAAGCATTGTGAGGAAAGCAACTCGTGTGAGGCTTCTAGACGGTTCTGCAAAGACATGTGCAGAAAGGCGGAATTAGTGTGCCGAAGAAAATGTTACAAAGAGGCGGAGAAGCATCTTGGCCCGTGAATGTTATTAGTTTATATCATTAGCAACCTTTATTAAGCGCTGAATCACAGGTCTACGTGACATGTTCTGATGTGTATTGCAAAAAATGTATATGTTCGTAGAGTTCGACCTGCTACATTACATGGTTATGGTTCAGTTTGCATTTATGTACGAAATAAGGCGCATACACACTAAAAACCTTGGCAGAACGTGAGTACCACGAGTACCAATGCGGTCTCCGCTCTAGCAGAGGAACTATAGATATACTATTTCCAGAAACACACCAAACAAGGCAAGGGAAAGCAAGGAACCAGTATATGCCAAACCGTATAGCTTGTGTGAATATTACGAAAGCTTTCGATTACAATAGAAATTCCCTCCTCTCTGTAGTATAGTGCCTGTGGCGGCACCTCGTGGATTAAAGGGGGATAGCAAGTTGATTGCCATGTCATGTGTCATGTATTCGCCCGCGCACGCCACAGTATCACAAATCATACAACAGAGGCACCACATTTGGCGAAGAGCATGAGAAACAGAGAATCTGATGGTTGTGGCAAGTACGACGCAGTTCGGCGTTTAGTGCCGTGATATTGATGGCGAAAAACTCACGCTGCAGCAAAGAGCCTTTAGGCGTAGTGTAGCAGTGACGTCACGTGTGCAGTAAAAACTGAAGTTTGCTTGCTAGTAAACAAGACAAGCCTCAAGATGGCGTCAACGAACTTCTCAATGTTCGCACCATTCGATCCGGACTCGGAGACACATACCAGGTCCTAGGTGGTACAAATGGGCAGGTCGCTTATAAATTTACTTGGTAGCAATAAACATTATCAATGACAATCACAAAAAAGTTATGTTGTTACATGTCGCCGGCAAAAACGTGTTTAATAGGTATGACCAAAAAAAAATAAACGGCGATGATTATGAAACGTGGAAACGTACGCTGACTGACTACTATGCCCCGCAAGTATATGAACTATACGCTATCTTCGAATTTCGAAAAGCCAGGCAAGAGTAGAATGAAACGCTTGATGGATATGCCGGCAGATTGCGCGCGCGCGCTCTCTCTCTCTCTCTCTCTCTCTCTCTCTCTCTCTCTCTCTCTCTCTCTCTCTCTCTCTCTCTCTCTCTCTCTCTCTCTCTCTCTCTCTCTCTCTCTCTCTCTCTCTCTCTCTCTCTCTCTCTCTCTCTCTCTCTCTCTCTCTCTCTCTCTCTCTCTCTCTCTCTCTCTCTCTCTCTCTCTCTCTCTCTCTCTCTCTCTCTCTCACAATCGTGCGCCAAGTGATCGAAGGCAAAATAGGCATGCAAAACAAGAGTCGGCCTCAATCTCAATCACGTTGTAGAAAGCAACACATCTGACACTGATCAAGACGCAGATTGTGGGTTCTCTGTGCAGAACGCTACAGACAAGGCATCGCAGCCCAAAGCTATCGTCAAAATCAATGGGAATGACGTCGACATGATGAGAGAGAGTGGGTCTTGCTTAGACATTGTTGACAAGAAACTTATAATGCAATGAACAATGGCATTAAAGTGTACGCTGGATCAGTAACTCCCACAGTAGGGCTGTTCACTGGGTTGATAGAAACGCCAGGCAAAATGAACCCAACAACCATCGTAGTTGTGAAAGCGAATTATTGCAATCTCATCAGTGGTCAGACGGCTAATGAACTCGGTGTGCTACAAGAGTGAAACACTCAAGTTGTCAACAGTGTCAACCCAATAACTAAACAGTTCCCAGGCTTGTTCTGTGGAGTCGGCGAACTGAAAGGTCATTCAATGCACTTTTACACCGATCCAAGCGTCCTGCCGGTAGCTCAACCTCATCGCAGATTTCCGTTCTATCAACGTAAAGCCGTCGAACGGGAACTTCAAGAACGAGAGTACATTATAGAGAAGATGGAGTGCCCTACTGCCTGGGTTAACCAGATTTGGGTTGTACCAAAAACAAAAAAATCCCGGGCGAAATCCGCATTTTTGTGGATATGCGTCTTCCAAATCAAGCAATCTAGCGAACACGGCACATCACCCCCTTGTCGTCGACGTAAATGGCGCCGCAGAGGTTTCCAAGGAATACCTGCGTTCTGGATATCACCAGCTTGAGCTTGGCAAAGAAACTCGTGAAATAACAACATTTAAGACGCATGTCGGCATTCGACGGTACAGGCGTTTGTTCTTCGGAATAAACCGTGCTTCAGAGATCTTCCAAGACACAATTGCAGATGTGATCTATGGTATACCTGCCACTCGGAACACTTCTGATGACATCATCGTGTTTGGTAGCACTCAAGGTGAACACGATAGAAGTTTAACACCTATGGAACAGTTGTGAAATTTTCGGATGATGCTTTTGGACCAAGCTTAAATGCTGCACAAGGGTCTTAGCATTTCTTCATCATCCTTGAAGTCATTGCAGATAATCACCCCTAAGTATTTTGCTATTTCAACGTATACTAGTTTGTTTCTATGCAAGTAAATATCTGAACATTTGAGATGAAAACAACGTGGTTTGATAACCATGCATACTGACTTTATAGGATGATATATAGTGTCATTGTCGAAGCCAAAGGTGGCACAAATATTCAGTAATGCCTAGAGGGACTAGGTGCATAAATCGTCTGTATAGAACATATGGTTTGTACTGATGTTGTGTAGGTGATATCCTACGCCAGATATGTTAAGTACAATGCTTGAATCGTCGACATATACATTAAATAAATATGGAGATGAAATACCACCAAAATACCACATTGTCTAACACCAGTTGAAACATTAAAAAGGTCAGAGGTCGTGGAACCCCATTTAATATAAAACATTTGGGATCTGTACCAGTATAACGAGTAGGACTGGCACATCACGATTAGCAATTTTCTAAAGAGTGTCCAATGGTTAACTCTATCAAACGCTTTTGATGCAACTAAAACCATGTATACACAGGACTGTTGTAGCTTCTGTAATACTGAATAGCTTTCTAACGCATCTATACAATGATCAGTGTAAATAGTTCTTTGTTATGCATTCTTGTGTTAATATTTATGTGTACTATTATGTTTACATTATTTTTACACTGAGTTGTAAAAGTACATTATTTCTTGCAATGCCAGTATGACTTTAGTTCACATAAATTGTATGGTCCAGTTTTTCTTTTTTATGAAACGGTTAAATTGTCTGACCAATTATATTTACTCCTGTGATAAACAGTCTTAAGGCAACATTATATCAGGCATTTAATTAATTATATTGATCTGCTCTCATTTCAATGTATGATTATTTTGGTTAAAACACCTACCATGTGCTGGTTTAAAATGCATCAAAATGTTGGTTAAAATGCATTACAATGCATTAGCTCCTACCACTAGAAATACAGTTTTATTATTAAGTTTCTTTCTCGGGCCATTTGGTCAAATACTCCTGATTTTTTTTATTACATAGCGTTTTTCTTACTTGGTATTTTTTTCAAAACATAATCTGTTTTTTTCTATATCTGACACTTTAAGTAGCTACTTATCATGCACCGCTTTAGCCTTACAAGAACAAAAGACAAATATTACTAAACAAAATATTTTAATTCAAACACTAAAGGCACACACTCTTACTGAAACATTACTGGCCATTGAAACAATGCTGAACACATTAAAATAAAAATTGTCTAAATACTATCACAATTAAGCATCAGTAATACTATTGATGGAAATATTGTACTGTCAATAATACGCCGATCGTCATATAACGATTTTGAAAAAAAATTTACTTATTAGTTCAAAACGATAATAAACATTTCAGTATCCTAAGCTCAAATATACAGTCCATTAACGCAACGTTTAGTGAACTCATGCATTTGCAAATGACTAATCTTCCTTAAATTTTTAATTTAGCATACTATGTCTCCAAGCGAGCTGGTTCTCTGATAATGATGACATATCACTAATTCAATTCAATTGATATAACTGTATATCTTAAGGAAACAGTTTCAGCACTAAAGGGAATGATTAACATATATAGATGAACACTTTGATTATGAAGTAAATATGAAACTATATATATGTATGAACAATGGGAGGGACACATAATGCAAGTAAATGGAGGAGGCTTATCACATACAGTCACTATAGGAACTATATACCGACCTCTAAGGCCTTTAACTGAAAACTATAATGACATTTCTGATCAACCATATTTTATGCTCATGGACACTGCTCTGAAAGAGGAACATCCTACAAAATGTATACTGGTTAATGTACAAAATAAAGAGGCTATGTTAAAAGTAAAAAATGACATAGTCTCTTCTGAAATACATAAAAACATTAGATACAAATCCAAATGCTGGCATAAACTATAATTATAACATTATCATCAATGAAATAAATCAAGCTAAAAATAAATATATGACTAGCAAATTAGAGAAAGTTAATAAATATAAATTAAAACTTCTACATGGATAACTCCAGGCTTGCTAACCTCAATAAGTTACAGAAACAAACTTTACAAACATTTAAAAATAACAAACCCTGAATCTTCCGAATATGGCATATTATTGATTAATCTAAAAACATAGAATAGTATTTTGAAAAGACGTTTCCGCAAAGCAAAGCTTGGAAAACAAAATTAAATCCTGTCTAAAGATATAATTAATAAATAATTTTCAAAATATTTCAAAGAATCCTATTTAATTGTGGCAGACAAATTAGAAATTGCAAATAAATTCAATCCATAATTTACCAATATAGTTTGAAATCTAGCAAATTATATTAAATACAAAGGCATTCATGATCATTCATATTATCTAAATAAAATAGTAAATTGTAATTTATTTGAAGAAGATACCATAAAGAGAACTATAATTAATCTACCCAACAAAAGTAGCTGTAATTTTACATTTAATTACGTTGAAGAAGATACCATAAAGAGAACTATAATTAATCTACCCAACAAAAGTAGCTGTGGATGTGATGGTCTCGCCACAAAACTGCTAAAATTACGTGAACCTGCACTAACCAAATATTTAACTTTATTAACAAATGAAGTACTAACCACAGCAATATTCCCTTATCAAACTAAAAATTGCTATGCTAAGTCCAATTTATAAAAAAGGTGAGCCAACAGTATTCAATAATTATAGGCCTATATCTCTTTTACCAGCTATTTCAAAAGTACTTGAAAAACATTTTTTAACCAATTATCATCTTAATTAAAATATTCTAAGCTTTTTTTTACCATCAGTATGGATTCCGTCGTAAAAATTCAACTGAATACGCGGCTCTAGAATTAATATATATAATAATAACGCAACTGGAAAGGATGAAATACTCATAAATATTTACCTAGATCTTTCCAAAGCCTTTAATACCATTGACCATTTAATTTTAATTAACAAATTGAAATATTATGGTATACATGGAACAAATCTGAACTTATTAAGCAGTTGCCTAACAAATCGTAAACAATATACGGAAATTAACAATATAAAAACAAATATGTTATCAATAACTGCATGTGTACCAAACGGCTTATTCTTAGGACCCCTGTTATTCATCATATATAAAAATGATTTTTGTACAAGCCAGTAAAATGTTTGATATCATAATTTATGCCGATGATACAACTCTATCAAGTATATGAAGCATTTTCAGCGATAATATACATGACTCAAATTTAGAACTTTTAATAGAACTTTTAAAATAAATGAATGACTCAAAATAAATAAATTATCGCTAAACATAGCAAAATCTAAATACATGACATTTCAAACGGCAAAACAAATATACAGACATTCACTGTGAAGATAGACTGTGCAAATATTCAACAAGTCAAGGAATGTTTTGGGTTTAATTATAGATACAAATCTAAACTGGAAAAACGTACTGAACAATTTTCAAATGCTTGTTTAAAAAAATGGCATTTTAAACAAATTGAAACATGTGTTACCTCTTCATATTAAAAAATATTATATAATTCTTTAATAGTGCCACATCTAAATTATTGCATCATGGCATGGGGCTTTCAACCAAATACAATAATAAAACTTCAAAAAAGCCCTGAGAATGATTACCTTAAGTAAGTATATTTTCCAACACAGAACCACTTCACTAAATATTTACACAATGACTTACCAGTTTATTTACAAAACTGGAGCATGATGTTTAACTGTGAGGTACATATTCATGATATAAGAGTCAAGAATAAAACATACACTTATAAAATTAAATATGAATTTGCAACGACATGTCTTAGGCATAATTTGCCACTTTTATTAAATAACATTCCCGACATAGTTAAAGAAAAGCTTAGTACACGTGGTCCACAAGGATTTGCCAAGTATGTTAGAATAATTTTTTTACAAAGTTATCAGGTAATACGCATACGAGAAAATTGCTATATATGTATGCAGAATTAAGAACCGACAACCACCTGTCAACTTTATACAGTATATATATAATAATCATGTAAGCTTGCTCACATTACGTACATGCTCATATTCATATCATGTTTTTATTTTTATTTTTTTATTTAGGTGATGCATTAATTTGATTCAGATGATGTATTAATCCAGTTAATTTTTTAATCATAAAAGGTGGCTCCTCGATTGCGACTATTATAGTCTTAGAAGAGTCTCCTGACCCTACTTTTTTGTTATTTATTTCTGCATTATTCCATGTTTATCATATGAGATAACACCAGTGTAAATATACACTAATATAGTAATGCGCCTATCTGCATGTATAAAATGTTCTGCAGATAGCCCGTCACCACACGCTTTACCAGACTTCAGTTGGTCTATAACATTCTGCACCGTGCACGGTGTAATGTGTATATAATTGTCGTTACACACTTTCCCAGTATTGTGTATACGCTTTGATACATTTTGCAATATTTAAATTTGATGTGACATTATTTAACAGTGATTCAAAAAGTGTTTTCCTCATGGCGGATATGGAACAAGGGTTACTAGCACCATTGACAGTAAAAGCATTAAACAAAACGTTCTTGAACGTTTTGGATACATTTTTTTTCAAAAAGAAACTGTATTTTTAGTATGCATGGATTTAGCCATGGCTTCTGCTCAAGCCATTTCTTCCCTTTGTTGACACTGTTTGAGCAACTACTTAGAATGTAACCCAGTTCTTCGCATGAGTTCACTTATTGTGCAATGCTTGGGTTTTCCCATATTGCGCCACAGAATATAGGAATTTCTGGCTTCAGTATGTGCCTCCTTTACATAATCGTTCCAGGCGAGAACAATATAATATTGAAACAATACTTGTTTGCATGTACTGATAGTATCAAGACTGGATTCCAGAAGTGCAGTGCTTATGTCATCAAATATTTTATCAATGTCACATATATGCTGTCTATTTCAGCAATCAATGTTAGTGCATGTAAATTATTCTGGAATTAGTACTTTGTCTAGATGTACAGCTATATTCTTTACATATTCTCGGATATTATAATTTTGTGCTTTAGATCATTTAAACATAGGACTAATTTTATTAGCACAGTTTGCCGCAGAGACATTGTCTTGAGTTTCTGCAGTTACAAAAGTACAAATAACAAATCCTATTGGGAGCTAATCCGAACTAGGGCATTTATCTAAAATGTCTAAGTAAGTGATCTTTGAGAGAACACTATGCAAACAAATAACGTGATCTAATCACGAAGTGCAATTGTGTTCGTCACTCACATAAGTATACGTATTGCAAGTTCGACCACATTTTTCGTAAGCTGAGATTACCAGACCAATACTGTCACACATTAGCTCCACTTCAAAAGAGTGTTTAAAGTAGCATTAAAATCGCCAGTAATAACAATATTGCTGGTGTCTTTTTTATTCTGTTATTGGGGACATTTTACACAAATAATTACAGAACTCCTCGTATTTGACAGGTGATTGGTAAGGTAGGTATACATTTAGGAGAAACAATTTACCATCCTTAATATCAATGTCAATTCCCAGTAACCTGGAAGGTTACATATTTTGCATGCATGATATGTAGTTTTCCTTCACAGCACACCTACACCGCCATATCGGCGTCCGACCTGAAGGTGGAGCTGGTCATTCAATGCACTTACACCATAAGCTTCAAATTCTTTATGAATTGTCCGCATTACAGTAATATCTTCACTGGAGAGCCAGAGCTTTTGTAAACATATTATATCATATTGTTCGCAAATAAATATAATATAATCATATACAGATGTTCTAAAACCATGACCATTGAAATTTACAAGTTTCAATGTGTTATTGATCGTTTGGTTGAATGCTAATTAAAAAGAAAGCAATCAGTAATTACACACTGGGTCTTCATACAACCACTTACTCGAAGTACCCACGTACCAGGACACCGGACGCCACATCTTTGGGTCTAGTAACAAGTGTTGGTCACATGATGAGAGTCTGACACAGAATGATGTGTAAGCATAATAGAGACCGCCTGCGGAACGCCTCTGTGTCTGATTGGATAGTCACGATAAACTACTTTAGATTGACAACGGTCGGTCATCATTGCTGGTCGACTTCGCACTCTCTCGCTCAACTTCGGACTCATAAAGAAGATATTGACACATAGCTCCCGTGGCTCTCACTTCACCCAATCTACAACTCACTTGTGTGAGGTAGCACGGTTTTCGTGTGTTACTTGGAAAGGACATATCCAGAATGCATGGCAATGTACTGTAGCACGACTCATCTAATATGTAGATCCCAAATCCATTGTTACTCTGACCCTTAGTCCGTCTGTCTGCTGTTACCTATGCTTGGCCGCATTTCTGTGCTGATCCTAATAACTAACTACTGATCTGATGTGAAGACACTATATTACCATTTGTTGAAGTACCCTATCGAATAAATATTTCGCAACGTTATACGTATATACGCGACTTAATGATAATTTAAAAAACCAGGATATTTACTGTTCTTAGCTACTTATCAAAATTACCATCTGTTGCAGCTTTCCACTGGCAGATCACGCGATCTTGTGCTTCTGGTGCTGGCGATCGTCTGCTTCCAGACTGCGGAGACGAATCCCAGCTGCTTCCAGACTGCGGAGACAAATCCCAGCTGCTTCCAGACTGCGGAGACGAATCCCAGCCGATTATGATATGTATGTGAATTAAACATTAAGTAGTAATATAGGTCCCTTACGAGAGATGGTGGCGCGCCCTGGAGCAAATCCCATGTTAAAAGATAGGGATTTTGCACCAGGGCGCACCCGGCTTTAGAAATAGGGATTTCCTCCCGAGCGCTCCCGGGTTAAAAGATAGGGAATATTCCCCATGTTAAAGCATAGGAGCTATTATCGTAACGGTATTAGACGACTTTTTGAAAAAATAAAATATACCGAACAGCATTTGAATATGTCACACACAAGATTTCTTGGCCCGTAGGCCGAGCCTCCACTAAGGGATCGAGCCCTTATTTGGTTGACGATGACATGAATAAAATGTGGTGTTATAATAAGGCGTAATTTATATAATAAAAGGATTATAAATTCAGCAGAGGTAGTTTTATCTGAAGTAATGTATACGAAATGTAGACTACATATAGGACTATGTTATATCAGAACCTATAGCCTCGTTTTTTTCGAACATAGCGACCATCTTGGAATTATACGTTTGATATCATTTCCGTACGGTAGTACCCACATTCTTGTCTCTTATAAAACCCGTACTCCAGACGTGTCTGGACATGTTTTTTGTTGCGAGCGTGAGCGTGTGCACCCTGTATGACGTCATCAAACTGCTACGCGCAGTAATTTTGTACGCGAGGTGAGTTGGTCAAGCAGGTAGTGCTTTGGTTAGCCATTGTTTTGAGCTTTCACGCTTGAATAACCCCATCACGTAATGTTACGATCAATTCCCCTGTAAAATTTCATTCTAGAAGTTTCTTTGGTAATTTTGTCAACAAACTACAAAACCGACGCTACTGTGTGCTACTGTGTCCTGTAGACGTGTCTGGACATGTTTGTTTCTTGCGGGCGCGAGCGCGCTCGCGTCCTGTATAACGTCAAAGCTATCATTGTGATTTGATTAGCTATCCTTTGTAAGAACTTTATTATAAAATTAAATCACGACCTTCAGAGTAAAATCATTGTTCACTACACTACAGGTATATCACGCTATAAGCAAACTGGTAGTATGAACTAGTAATCAAGCCCAAGGCTCTATGTGTTGGAAGAACATCCGTGTATTTGTCTCGTGTTAAGCCATAGCGAATTATAAAACAGTTACTTATCTGTTAAAACACTCAAACTGCCAGCTATTTATGTAGGATTTTGATCAATCCCTTTGACCTGTTACATTATCTAACATACGACATTTGTACTGGACTTTGTATTAACATCGACATAGTTAATAGTTAATACTCTTTTGTGAGAAGGTGGTTGGCTCTGAAAAGAACCGTTTAAATATCTTCAACTAAAGGTTTAAATCCGTTGGCCTGTGATTGGTCCCAACACAACTGTCCGCTTTACCACGATCATCTTTGTTTCTTCCGTGCTCTCGCACTAAGTTGAGGAGCTGATATACATAATCTTGACCGTCATGTTGGTGCGAAGAAGGCAGCCAACGCTCCAAAAGTAGTAGCGAAAATGGCAAAAAAGACTGC